>VUQS01073904.1:26780-37759 GCA_015108495.1 Heterochromis multidens
GAAACAACCAAAAAAAAAAAAGAAAAAAAAAAAGAAAAAAAAAAAAAAAAAAAAAAAAAAAAAAAAAAAACAACACAAAATTCAGCACCATTGCCCCTCTTCTTACACATTTTCTTGTAGTTTCTCTGTTGTACATTATTCTGCTATTGAGTATTTAATTTATTTACACTGCAACAGCAATTAAATCCTTAATTTGACAGTTTTTCATTTGCTTTTCTGTGTAAATATGCCCACTTAAACTCAGTTAAAATTCAAACAAAGAAAATTCCAACTACCAAAAGGTCAACACTAAATATAAATAAACACTTAAATCTGTGTTTTGAAAGGACCTAAACAGCTAATGCTATCCTTCCAAGCCCAACAGACGTTCACAGTAACAAAAAAAAAGAAGTGATAATTAACTCATCCTAAATAAAAATCTTTGTGGCAGCTTCAGCTTTTACAAATGTCAGCTATCTAATTTTAAAATGAAAGTCAAATGCTGATAAGAGGGCATTCTATTACTTTAAAGGAAAACAATCTGTTACATTAGGTTTCATCATATGAACAGCTTTAGACAGAAACAAGTTCTTGCATTCGTGAGGACTGCTGTTCCCATTAGTCCTGTAATGCATCTTTATGACAAAATAAATGTTTGTCAAGAATCAGATCAAGGTTTTTCTATTCGTGAGCTGCAATGGTGTTTCCAAGCAATTAGATTCAAGAAGTTTGCCATTAGTTTCAGTTGCTCAAGCACAAACAGTGCTCTGTTTATTTAATATGTTCATGCAGTAAGGAATAATAAGGTAAACCTGACAGGGGTTCACATCTAATAAAAAATACAATGTATCACTTCACTGGCAGCCACATACTATAAAGGCAGTAATAATTCTGTAGCAAGACGTCTTGAATGATTTCAGGTCCCCCCACAACACACACAAATTCGCTAAGATCTAAAAAAATATAAACTTTTCTGTAATGACCTACATTTCTATGCTGAGCTGTAGATCATTGGAGCAGCAGTGGACTGTGTACTTTTAATGTATAAATGTATTATTCAGTTATTGGGATTACATGCGATTGCATCACACAGAACATGTTACCAACAGTGAGATAATGCAGGCTTGATATCTGTCAGATTACATCAAGTGTTATAAAAACAATTTGGGCTAACAAAGGTAATTTGTCAAAAATGTCAAAAATGACATTTTGCTTTGTAACTGGGACCTGTTCTACAACAGCAGGGCAAACATCATCTTCAATAGGTGATGCAGTTGTACAGGAGTGCATTCAGCAATCTTACCCTTGGTGGCTCCCGCAGCCCCAAGGTGGTAAATGGCCCCAAGGATGAGCCAGAGGGCCCTCTGCTCATCACCACTGATCCCCAGAACTTTCATGGCTGCTTGCAGTTTGGAAAACTGCTGGGAGGCCCTCTGTTTATCCTCTGCCTAGCGGATTCATACAAAAATACTTCAGCTCCGTTTGTTTTTTTTGTTTTTTTTTAAAACATCTTTAAGTAAACTTTTTTTCCTGGTTGGACAAAACAGGCCAAACTCTTATCAGGATGAATTTACCTTAGTCTGTGGCATAATTCCAAATGCACTGTTTTCAGCAATGTGGTTAAGGTGTAGCTCAGTTCTA
Organism: Heterochromis multidens; assembly: GCA_015108495.1. Lineage (NCBI taxonomy): Eukaryota > Metazoa > Chordata > Actinopteri > Cichliformes > Cichlidae > Heterochromis > Heterochromis multidens. The sequence goes on from VUQS01073904.1 coordinate 28,401, forward strand.
ATGAAAAATTTAAAAAAATACCAACACACAAGACATCAGTCAACACAATTAGGATCAAAGGGAAAATTGGCAGCAAAAGTAGTATTATATAGCACTTTAATATATCCATGTAATAAATCCAATGCAGTACTGTGGTGGATTTTGATTTTAATTGGCATGAGAGTATTAATCCCTACCTTAGAGAGCTATCTACTCCAGCCATCAGATAGTAAAAAACATTAAAAGTGGACTCTCCATCTGGTCTTCTTGTTACTCTCATCTTCTCCAAAAGCATTGTCTGAAAGGCCACAGCAGAACAGGATATTAAAACGATAGCAGAATAACAATATTATAAGCAGGTGAGCATAATAACAAAGACTCTGAGTTTGATGAAAATATATGCCAGTTTTGTCTGGGGTGAAAATCAACTATTCATTAGGAATAGATTCTTAATAAATGCGCTCATTGGTACCTGAATTGAGGCTGAGGTCACCAGGCCTGCTTGGTCAAAGTCCAAGGAAACAATATGGGTGAAGCGACTGGCATTGCCATTCATGCAAGTAGAAGCATTCCCAAAAGCCTCCAAAACAGTATAGACTGCCTGCCATTTTTCCGCTACAACAAAGACATACACTATTATTGAGTCGGGGGGCTCAACAATATCAGTCACAATACTGGCTAAACTTTAATTCTTTTTATTCAGAGGGCATTCTTTCCAACCTACTGGAGAATGTTCTGTTGGTGCTTCCTGCAACCGTAACCAGATACTGGATGATGTGTTGACAGTTAGTGGTCTTGCCACTTCCACTCTTGCCCAGCAATACAATGGACTGATCCTGGCGAGTAGTCAGCAGGTTCCTATAGGCAGCCTGTGCTAAGCCGTAAATGTGAGGAGCAGTGTCATCCCTTCTGCAGCCCTTGAACATTTGCATCACCTGGAAAGGAGAGACAGTGAAGGACAAATTTATAGCGGGTTTACATGAATTATTATCATTGTAAATGTGTTTTCCCCTCACTACACTCTCATTTATACTGTTCCATAAGAGATGTGTCACATGTTCAGGCTGTAGCCTACCTTCTCCGAATACATTGAAGGGGCACTAATGGGGTTAATGACCACCATGTTGGGCCCAGCGTGGGTGTGCACCAGGTTACTGCCATACCGCTGCCGCAGAGAGTGCATCACGCTCGACTCATTCAGATACTGCAGAGAGGCCAGGTCCTCCACTCGGTCAAACACAGGAAGGTTTGCCTAGAGTTCAAAGTCAGAAGAGGTCACATACTCACCAGGTGTCATCTGTAATTGATGAGGTTCAGAAATGATTAGATGATTAAATACCTTCTCTACATCATCTTCATCCACATCCAATAAAGATCCATCACTCTCCAGGCGGATTTTCACCTTCCCCTCTGGCAGACTGCCTGTCTCCGTCTTCAGGAGAGTTGCTGTACCACCACAAAGTGTGAAGTTCATTTATTGTGACACATGATTTCAACCTGACTGCAAAAGTTTCATCTCACTTTACATGACAAATATGTAGCAATTGTATCTCTTTTAATAGTGTCAGAGATTTAATAGAATGTAACATACATTCAGTTTTGAAAACATGGTTGGTCTAATCACATGCAGCCTGAGGTAAAATGAGCAGTCTAATAACATCAAAATTTCAAAAGCCTTTCCATGCTTCATACACCCACGTCTACAGTTATGCAATCAAATGTCAACCAGAAACAGACCATACCAGGAAAATTAGCAAATTGAGGTAAGAATCTGTTTTAATATAGTTATAAATGGAGGGTAAACAAATCCATCGATATGTATCATAATGCATAATTTATTTAAATACGGTAATAAGTTTTACTAACCCAAGGAAAATCCATCCTTGTGGACAAGCCATACTCTTTCAGTGTTATACCAGGTTCTCTCTGCTGTTAGCTGCTCCTCAGTCTTTCCCTGTTAGAAGAGGTAAAAAAATAAATAAATCAGTACGTGAAAACCTGCATAATCAATTTCTGTTGGATCACTGATTAATAAATCATACAACTGCATAATGGACTTTCAAAAGGATTTCAGTTCACTGAGTGGATGGCTATATGCAGTATGGCAGTGTGTTTTCATATTATACCTCCTGTATTTATGTCAGTTACAAAAGCAGCCCTCTACAGAAGAACTAGAGTTCCAATGACTCTCCTTTTATGCACCTTTCAGGGCTCACACAGTGTTGAACTCTCTGAGGGTGCAGTTAATATGTTCACAATAGAGACATTTCAGGTGGAAGGCTGAAATGCAGGAGGGGTTTATCACAACCAAGTCCAAACCAATCACATATAGGAAAAAAAAGCATGACTTGATGGACTGGACAGAGAAAACAAACAAACACAGCATAAAGCCAAACCAGCTAAATCAAGTCAAGTGAAGAGTGAACAAATCAAGTCAAGTGTTTGGAGATCTAATTAAGCTGGTACAACAAACAGTGAATATGCACTAAATAGTAGTTTCTTCCGTGAAATGCAACAAAAACATTATTAACTGATGAGTACTGAGTAAGTAGGGTACTTTATTACTTTACTCAGATATACTACAATGGGTAAGGCTACTGGGAAGGTTAATTTGGGATTTTTGGGTGGTGAATGTGAGTCATTTAAGTAACTAGCCTTTCTGTGACATTCATGACTAGTTTGTCCCACACAAAAACCACAAAAGACGACATTCCTCTGAAACACTGGGGGATGCAACCAGAATTACAACCAGTTGTAGCCATTATCAGACCTTAGTTGCAGCGGAGTGCGCTGCCTGAAGGATGGCCACAGGGTCCTCAACAAGTTTGGACTGGAGAAGGGAAGAAATCAGTTAGTTTAGTGTTTTAATTCACCAGCTATACAGATTCAATTGCCATTTACAACTGCATTACAGAAACAAAATGCAGAGTGGCAGAGAAAGTAAAACAAGAATAGGTCAGAATGATATGCCAAAAGTATAACACAAACACTGCAGCAAGGCCAACAACAGTTCAACACCACTTGAATAAGTGATTAATTCAACAAATTCACCACAAGTTCCTAAATAATTACTGCATTACTGTAAGAAATACTGTAATAAATAATACACTGACGAGCAGGATGCATCTTCTAAGTTGCACTGACATACAGTGTGTGGGTTTGTGGAGAGAGCGCAAAACTGTTATTAACAGTTATTAACAAATTAGCTATGCACAGTAAGGTATAAATACAAGACACAATGCAATTTGTAAATATATAGTCATAAATGTCAATGCTAATGAACTTTGCAATACACAGAGAAGGGCATGGCACCGCAAAAAACTAAGATATAATCAAATACAACACACAAAGACATTCTCTATCACTATCAAAGCCAGAGATTCCTGGAGCTTTCCATGTCACTGACATGGATCTAATAAGTAAAGTTTTAAAAGCAGTTAACTGAAGCATATGATAAAAATATAACCTCAATATCTATATGTAGCTGTATAGAGCAAAAGCAACAATACCATGACACATTGAGTCCACTGTACATGAAATGCAGCACTGGTTTAAAATCCTGAGCCTTTCTAAAACCTTTATGCTGCATTAGTACATTCCAGACCTCTGTATCAACTCAGAACTCTGTGTGGTTTTAAAGACAAGTGGGCAGGCACAAAAAAACAAAAACTCTAGAACAGAGAAGGGTCAGTAGAGAAGAACAAGCTTAGACTCCAGCACTCTACAGCTGAAGGATTGTGTCGAGCCCACAGCCGAGCAGGTTGTACCTGAGAAAGTTTGTAGCCTCTGGTATGCTAGCCATGCAAACAGCAAAGTGGACAACAGCAAGTCAGGATCCAGTGACCCACAGAATAGCAAAGGTAGAGACAAAGGATATGGATTAAGACAACAAAAGAGCAGAGCAAGGAGAAGGGATGAAAACAAACTAATTTCAGTGTTCTAGAACAAGTAATTCATTACCATATAATCCAGCACTGCCAAATAATCAATGTCAAAGTACACTGTCATTATAAGATTGAGAATGAAATGAGGCTTACACAAGTCTGGTGCTTCTCTGGACCAGATAATAATGCAATTAATGCTACAGAATTAATACAAATAAGGCAATGAGCCAGAAACACTGAGCTTACGCTGCCCAATATCAGAGGTGTAGAAGTTATCTGGAAGAGTAAAGGGATTCAGGCTGCTTTCAGAAACAAAAGTGTGTTACCAATCAATCTTAGGGCATATAATTCAGATAGGGTCTGAATTATGGGTCACAGAAACATAGTTGTTCTGAACTCTCCTTCTGAGTCTAGACATAACTCTTTTGTCTGAAAGTTTCAGATTTCACAGCAAGTGGTTGATAACACAGGGAACCCTGCAAGCAGAACCGTCTAGCCAGTAGTACTGCTTGGGACGGCCCAGTGATGACCTCGGGAATTTTAGGAAATTCATCTGGGGAAGAAAACGGTTAACTCAGGCTGGCCTTAGGTTAAGCCTGGCAAGCAGAGGCAAAGGAAAGTTACACCACTGCAGAACCACTCCATGCAAAAATAAAATGTTTTATGCTCCTGAATGTAGGAAGCGCACACGTTTATCTCAACCTTAGGAGCAAAATTAGCACACACCTGTTCATTTTGTGCCGACTGGGGCAGGGCAACAGGGGACTGTTTACCAGTGGAGACCACAGGGGGGAAAGATGTCTCCTGCACCTTTGCATAACATATGTACATATGCACAAACACAGGGACAAACATGCACACACACAGATGGAATTAACATGATGATGATGACAATTACGTTATAGCTTGAGGTATTTCCTTTTAACTTTAAACTAGATTTTAATCAGAAAACTAGAACCAACTTCAAGAGACGCTTGTTCAAACTAATTACAATTTTCCAACTAATTCAGTCAGGAAATGAGTGAGGGCAAAAAGCTGTTCAAGAAAATTGGATCATTAAACACTGCAGCAAAGAATAATGGTTGAAGGCATTTAATTGTCGATGGTGGTTTAAGCAACAATCGAATGCAAATTTCTTCAAAGTAATGAAATAATCAAAATCTCAACCTAATTTTCAGGCACTACTCCCCGAGAAATCTGAAAGTTGCATCTGAAATTAACCCATCAAAAGTTCTGTGACATTGTTCTGTAACTGCATAAAGGTTTGGTATCAATATATCTAGTTCTGTTCCATATCTGCTGCTATTTTTGAAGTTGTGTATCAAAGATTCTTTTAAATTACAATAAAATATTGTTTGTTCATTATTTTTATTTTTATACGAGCTCGTCAAAGTAGGGCAGTTTTTCCCTCTACAGGAAGCTACTAAAAACTGGAATTAAAAAAATTACTAAACTTGTCAGGGATAATTTAGTTGTTACTGGTAATGGCTGAGGTCTGCCATTGTCAGCAACACACAAAAAAAAAAAAAAAACACTTTATTGAACAGTCATAGCTCTAGAGAGAGCAGAGAAGTAAAAACAGAACAAACCTCCACTGATGCTTTGTCACACATAAATTTCTAAGATCAGCTAACATCTTGTTCCTGACATTAAAAGCAGAGTCTCTCCCTAGAGCAGTTAAAAACACTATATCCCTCAGCAAAAACACCAGGTGCATCTCTCTGAAATCCAATCCCTCACTCTGTGGCCAAATACCCAACTGTTCACCAGATTTCATGGACATCTGCTGATAAAATTTTCAGATGGCAGGCTGACAGACAGAATGCCAGAGAGACTAAATAACAGGACAAAAACATAACTCTGTCTGAAGTATAAAATGGAACTTGGACTATAAAAGGTACATACTTTTTATTTTGTAGCAGATTTAAATGTTTACATAAACAATTAAAAAAAAACACTGAAGCTTAACTAAATTATTAATATACCTGCTCTGCAACAAACTGTTCTCTGATAGAGTATTATAGGAAAATTAATGCTAACCTGATAAGAAAAAACTATTATCTTTATTTCTGTTCCCTTCTTTAAAAGCATCTCTAAAGATCCTCTACCTCAGTGGTGCACAGGAGACATAGCACGGTTTCAACTTTCTGTCTGCTGTAGTGACAGTAATGAGTCTTAGCTCAGTGCTTCAACTGATCAGACAACTATAGTGCAGGCCATGAGCACACCCTTATACCCACTGATGAATCTAATGATTAGCTTGCACATGCACCCCGCTTCCCTCCACTTATTAAGGGTGGCTATAATATCAAGTTTTATTTGGAAATTAATTTACTTCAACTAATTTGGTTTATAACAAAGATTAGCCCAACTTAAATTCCTGCTGTGAAGGAAAGTTATGTTTCATAACCAAAAGACAATCTGTATTATTAATTAATCAAACTGACGCATGAGAAAGTTGCATGCATTAGCAATGATTGTTATCATCATAAGATGTGCTCCACCCAGTGGCTAAGTACCAAACATGCACTTTTCACTCAATACCTCTGGTTTCTTTACAGCAAGTGGACGAGGCTTTGGGATGAACCCTGCAGGAGGGGCCAAGGGATCTGTCTTGGGGACAGGAATGAATCCAGGAGATCTTGTCAGGGGATTCTGTTTTGTGGGCAATGGGCTTGATTTTCTGGTGGGGATGAAACCTGGTGGAGGAGTCAACACGTTCTGTTTGGGGACAGGGATGAAACCAGGAGGTGGGGCCAAAGGGTCAGATTTGGGTGGAGGGATGAACCCAGGTGGAGGGGAGAGAGGATTAGACTTTACTGGTGCAGTGTTAGGGGCTGCAGTAGGCACAGATGCAACCTCCTCTGTCTTTTTTATAGCAGTCTTTTTCGCAACATCCTCCACTTCTTCTTTCTCCTCTTCCTGCTTCACATTGTCTTTTATGTCTTCCTTGCGGTCCTGGGTGCGGGTGCGAGGCCGATGTTCTTTGGTTCTGCCCCTTCCCATTAGACTTGTTAGGCCCATGGATATATCATCCTTGTCCTCCCCAGCAGCTCCCGCTTTTCTGATCGCAGAGTCTGTAGCAGATGCAGAAACTGTGTGCTGGTTGTGTTCTTCTGTTCCAGTAGAAGCCACTCGTCTAATAACTCTTCTCACAACCCTCACCACCTTTTTACCACTAGAACTCGGTTCCTCCCCTGGTGTGTCTGGACCTCCCATGGCAATGTTATTATTGGCCACTGCAGCTGGTGATGCACTTGACTCTGGACCCCTTCCTGTGTCCAGACCAAGTTTAGTGACTGCCTGAGACTGACCCCTATCTACATCAGACTGGATATAAACAGAGCAAGATTGACAACAGTGTAGATTATTCCCAGGTCAACTGTCAAAAAGCCTAAAATGTCAGAGAATTATTTTGAAAAAGATCATTTAAACTGCTCACTAAGGTTAGAGTCAATCAAGCCAATTTAATACTGGATTTTCATTAAATCTCAAAATTACAGTGTATGGGCAAGCCAGGTTTTTATTTTTGTCTTTTTTGGTCTTTTTTTTCCTTTTTAAATGAGGACCTGAATTAAGTCTAGAGCTAGATAAAACAGAAAAAAAGTGCATCACAGGATTCATGCACAAGGATACATATTAGTATTCTAATGTTAGTTTTACACAATCTAAGACAGGTGGGACTGTATATAATATACTGGAGTCATCATTAAAGAAGTGATTCTGTGGGGCAGATAACGCCTGAGGGTGCACAGAGTCACTGAAAAAAAAGAACATCGATGACAAGGGCAAAAATATGAAGTGAAACTAAGTTGAATATTTATTTTCCCTTTATAAATAATAATTTATAAATAATCAATCCACATTTCTGTGCCACTGACCTTATATCTTTTTAATATAACTTCTTGAGCTTTGTTAGATGCACACAGCGAAATAAATTATATTCAGTGTTAACAATAAAGGAGCTGAGAGAAAATGGTCTTTCCCACGGTTTAATTATGATCTCTAAACAATAGGTGCTCATCACCTACGCCCGATTATTTTACTAAGAACCATATCTCTAAAAGAACAATAGTTTCCTAAACTGAAGTCAGTTAGCTAACACCACAAAATTGATTTGCAGCCAAACGTGTTTTAGAACACAAAAATGGTTTGCATCACTATCATTCAAACACATGCAGCTGAAAAACACTTACATCAGGCTTGTTCTCAACCTTAACCTACACAAGAGGAACAAAAAATAAATAAATAAATAAAACCACACATTCAGAACAAGGCTTTTCTCTTTTAACAAATATTTAACAAATTCACTGAGCAACAAGATGAAATGAAAGGACAAAAAAAAAAAGAGACTTTCCTTTTGCTCCCAGAAAGAAAAACGTGATTTGTACGCCATGGTGATAGGCCAGAAATCATGGATTAAACTGGATGAGGTGAAGAATAAATGGATGGAATGGTGAGAGAGGAAAAAACCAGAGACAGCTGAAGAGAGCTGAGAATGGAGAATGGGACCCTGAAGATAAGCAGTGGGACACTGAACTGCACACAACAGGTCATTCACCAACAGGGTAGAAGGACTATGCAGCACTGAAGATAGAACACAAGAATATCATAATGAAATGAAAAGTTTGCTTTCTTCAAACTGCAAAACACATAAACAAGATCCAAAACAAGTAAGCAAAACAAACAAAACAAAGTCATTCATCTGCAGCTGTGCCATATGTAGGCCTCGTTCTCTTTCTGTTATAATAACCATGAAAAAAAAACCTAATCTTTCCCTCAGCTACCACACTAAAAAAACATTATAAAAAAAATATTGGGAATCTGTTTCTTTTCAAGAATGGCATGAAAACAATCAGGAAACCTGTGGTTTGTACACTAGAGAGAAACCCAGTTGTCTTTTTATAAACTAAACTTTAATTTAGTTTTACTTATTAAAGATGACATACCAAAATGAGTTTTACAGCAACATGTTTCACTATCTCTGTCCCTGATTTCATCAGTCCACTCCTATAAATAGTTTCAGCAGCAAAGGAAGCCATTCTGAGATGCCATCAGACCCCTAATAGAACTGCTAAGCAGAGCATGTACACTCTGAGCTGATCACACTACTTGCCACACACAGAGTCCACCAGAGACATGAGCCCATTACCTTTTCTGTGGGTCTGGTTAACCTTCGAGTCTTCACTCTGTCACTGGAGCAGTGCAGCCAGGGCCAAGGTAGAGTAAAACCTGGGTCTCGTAAGAGCACACTCTAACTAGCCCTGAGAAAGAGGGAGGGCAACATCGAGGGCGGGGTCACAGTGAGCACAGCACAGTTAAGCTGTGGCCTGAGGAGTAGAGGGGGTAACGTGAGAGGAGACAGACGAGAGTGGCAGCTGCTGAACAGTGGTTATAAATAGAATGTGTTCATCACATCAATTGCCACCCTGTCAGCCTCTTGTCCTGGTGGGAGTCAGAAAAGGAGTCTCCCTCTTCAGGCGCTTCAGCAACTGT
>VUQS01073904.1:47584-73239 GCA_015108495.1 Heterochromis multidens
ACCATGCACTTAAAAAAAAAAAAAAAAAACAGACACTATTCTGCAGTGAAAATGCATTGTGAGTGAACATAGTTTGTTGCGGTTTACATAAATGTTAATTTAAACTCTACAATTTAAAAAAAAAAAAGAAAAAAAACAGTCACATGGCCTAGGCTGTGGCCATCTCTGGTCCTGAACTATTTTAAGATGGTCTGAGATGAAGTGGAAAACTAATGTGGTGACAAATCAAAATTCCACAGGACAGGGCTAAAGAGGAGAGACCATCCAACTTGATATCTGAACAAAGTTTAAAAGCCAGCACCCACAATGCTATTGAGGTGCATTAATGCACATGCCTGGCATGAGTAACTAGCACATCTGTGAAAGCACAAATAATGCTGATTGATAGAAAGGCATATATAGAAAGGCTGGCAGCCTGGTGGTGCAGTGGTTTGCATTCTTGCCTAACAGCAAGAAGGTCCTGGGTTCAAATCCACACTTCCTGTGTGGAGTTTTGGCTATAGGTGTGAGTGTGAATGGCCATCTGTCTCTGTGACAGACTAACAACCCCACCTTTCACCCTTTGACAGCTGGGATAGGCCCCAGCACCCCCTGTGCCCCTGATGGATGGATTGACAGCTGTCAGTATCAGGAAAGGCTTTTCTTATTTCACCAAGACAATGACAAATCAAATTCTGCACATATTACAACAGCATACCTCTGTGGTAAGAGTTTAGCTGCTAAACTGGACTGGCTGCACTCCACACCTATCAAAAACCACACCAATGAAAACATTTAGCACATTATACAATGAAATACAAAGCTCCATTCTGTTGTACAGCTAAAATCATATCAAACAAGAATAGAAAAACACTTCGGTATTAAAGCTATATCAATTGGTCTTCAGTTCCTAAATCCTTGCAGAGGCCACAGAAAACACAGTGGACCTGTCCTGACTTCTTGAAATGTGTTGCTGGCATCAAATTAAAACACACACACACACACACACACACAAACAAACACTACATCTTAGGGTTATAAACATGAAAACATATTATCAAACTGCATGACAATATGACCTGACACTGCTGCTCAAGTTGCAATTTTCTTGTCACTTTATTCTAACATGTTTTTCAGTATCAGCCTATAACCCAAATCAATTCAACTGAACAGAAAACTATCCTTTATACTGTGTCAGCTACGTGTAGCGGAATTGGCATCCCACCCCCACTGCAGTCTCAACAAACGGAACACACACCCAGATATGGAAGTTGTTCTTTCAGTCCTATAAAGTGACATTTCTTTGACACATCTCAGGATGCCCTACATAAAAACACTGTTTTAAAGAGCCTACCTTTCTTGCTCTCAAATACTCTGCATCACCACCAAGTGATGGATAACTGAAGCTATGTGCATGAGAGTCTTCACTAAAGCGCCATGTATAGTCAGAAGCCATGCTTTGTTACTGCTGAACAATAAACAGTAAATTCGAACCTAATCCACGCTTAATCACATGCTCCTAGTAGAAAGCTATGAAATGTCCGAAAGCAGCTCAGTTTATTTTACAGTTAAGAATTAGCTGAATGTTTTCGTGATATTTTAATCACTGGAAAGTGGAGTTTTTCTTGTTGTTTTTAGTTTTTCGTTTTACTTAACTTTAAATACTACGTATAGGTTGTCGACATGGCTAGTCCTGAGCTTGGCCATAATGCTCTCCCTTTAAGCTGCTTTGCCCTCATTCTCTAGCAGTGGTAAAGAGTGTAATAATGTCATTCGCGATAAGCAACACAAGTGAAATAATACTGTAAGATATGACAATTACCTACCTGTAATTGCCTAAACATGACAGCGTTGTTGTCTTAGTACAGGTTTTCGGCATTTTCCTTTGAACTGTCAGCAGGTGCGACAAATGCTTTTGTGATGCTTTCAAATGCTTGCCGTAAGCTCCGACTTCTGATTACTTTGATCGGACATGAGCGACCTGCGGGGAAGCAGCTAACCTCGTAAAATAAATAAATAAATAAATAAAAAGTGTCATACAGCAGAATAATAAATGTTGATGAATTCCTTTTCCCCTCAAAACAGCTCAATAGTATATATAAACTTAAGTAGTCTCTTCATTGCACTGAAAAAAAAAAATCTTATAAAGAGGGAAAGCTGAAAAACTTCATATGTCTACATTGGACACGTGCTAAATTTAGCCCTCAATGATAGTAAGCCTATTGAGATTTCCAATATAGAGGCTAACGCTCTAAATTTTAATAAATCCAACAGCACATGAAAGCTCCGGAAGAGTACACTGGACAGCAGTGACCCCTCCTGGTCTTTATTTTACTCCAAACACACAGGATCTAAGCAGATATTTAGTCCCAAGCTGCCCAGTTTTTATAGAGATTTGATATTTGATTTGATATTATCAGCATGCTGACTTCACACTGGGTAACACATATAGTGTTTTGTAATTGTGTGGTGTTGTAGCTACAGTTTGTGCTTCTCGAGCATACTTTTTCCAACTCTTGCAGATTAATAACATTTTCAAATAGAAGCTTTTCAATATTCAATATTACGACAACTGGCATGCAGGACAGCTAGAAGAACGTTAAGATTTATCTGGCCACAGCAGAGCAAATTAAGTAGTCCTATTATGGGACATGCAGCTCATGGGTTACAGTGCAGTGACTTTGGAGTGACAAATGACTGACCAAACCAAAGCAGTATCTGAGTTGTTGTGCATCGTTGTTTAAAACATTAACTGGCTATTTATGAGGAATTCTTTAGGATAATTCCTGCTACAACAATGATGAATTAATTATAGCATGTGTTAGAAGTCGATTTACAAGAACAATTTCACAAAATGTTCCACTACATTTGCATCAGTACTTCCTTTCCCAGCAAATATACACATACATAATGAACTCCAGATCGTCCCATATGCTTTGCTTGTCAAAGCTCATTACATTTAGGCAGCTGCAACTCTGAGGCGAGAACCACAATCTGAAATTTATTACCTTAATAGTTTACTCACACAGATCTGTTCAGGAAAAAGTAAATCATTTTAGAGATGCACAACGTGAGAAATTTGATTTTCTTTCCCATTATTTTTCTTTCTCTCACTATTTTGACCACATAATGTATTTAAGCTTTGGCAAATTCTGGTTTATCTGAATTTCTTTTTGGAGTGCACCCCAGCCTCAAATGAGATGCCCCATACCTGGCCTGTGATACAAGTGCTCCTGTCCCAGGACAGAGTAGAGATACTCTTGTAGGACAATCCTTTCTCGAAAAAAAAGTGTTTGAATTCAAGCAACAGAGGGTTGTTGTCAGGATATCATTTTACACTGAAGCAGCTTAGCCTGACACTGAACATAAAGTTTATTTATTTATTTCAACTGGAGCCCATCGCTGGACATTTTTGCTTCTTTGGAGCTAGATAGGGGAAGGATGAATAACTCCAACTAAAACACTGATTGCACTGCATGAGAATTACAGCTTTCGCATTGGAGCCTATCCTGTGATCACAGGGCGAGCAGTAGGGTACACCCTGGACAGGTCGCCAATCTGTCGCGGTGCACTTCTTCCTAAACTTCAAAATGAAAAGTGAAGAATCCCCAGCAGCAGTGTCCCGTTAAAATTTCACAATGCTCATTGCAAAGGTTTTAAGAATGAGCTACAATACTTTTTTTTTTTTTTTCCAACTTTCAATAATCTGAGCCTTGCTGTGTTCTTTGACACTGAGGTATATAGTTTTAAACAGCATCGCCGATCAGACTAATTATTATTAGCTTTGTATGAATAATGAAATTATAAATTTAACAGGGAACATGGAATAGTTAAAGTGGCAAGACCTCCTGTTGCTTATGAAAGCCATGTAGCATCACCTACTGGTCTTGCAACCCCAGAGGCTCTGTATTTTTTTTTTTTTTTCTTGGTCGTCTACACAGTTTGCTATCCTTTCAATCTATATTGTCTATCTAGTCTTCCTCTCCAACAGGGAGTGTTCATGAATGACTAATTTCCAAAGAAATATGTCATATAAATTTTTTCTTATCACCTAAGATTAGGGGATGAAACCTATCTTGAGTCACACCACCAGGATAATACAAGGCAACTATAACTCATTCCCAGAGTGGCCCTGTCAGTTAACAACTTATTCCTTATACAGTTTGATGGTGAATGAAAACTGACATTTGAATGACAGTTAAGGACTACACTGCATTGTGTGTGTGTGTGTGTGTGTGTGTGTGTGTTATTAGGTGTCTGCAGTTCTAATAAAGGAAAGCACTGCGTCCTTCACTGCCTCATTAGATGGCTTTGCTCTGCTTTGTCTGCCTGTCTGATTTCTGTCTGTGTGTCTGTCGGTCTTGCAGTGGAGCTGGATGGCTCGTAGGCTGTGGATCATCTGGAGAAGACCGCTTTCGGGAAGGACCTCACCTGTGCTTTTGGACTGTCTCTATGTAATGAGTGTGTTTGAGACTGAGCCTTTAGGAGCCTGAGAAACTTTAGATGTTTTTGTGTTTTTTTTGACCTGGTGTGAAGTGGGTATACATAAGGCAGCGTGTGTGTGAGTGTTTGTGTGTCTGTGTGGTGTGGTGCTGCTGTTGCCCACGCCATTGGAAATGCTGGGGTGTCCAGCGAGGTTATTTTTGGATCAGTGACAGCGTGTCAATGGCTGCAGATGCATCGCAAAGGAAGGCTCTGAGATACCAACAGACCCTGGTAGGTCTTTCCCAAGCTTCCTTTACCTGCCTGCCTGCATGCTGTCCTGTCTCTTCAAAAAGTCTTCCCTCACTTCTCTTGTTCTGCCATTATACCTACTTCTCTCTTATCTTTTCAATTCACCTGTTACTTCCTCTCTTCAAACTTTTTTTTTTAACTGTTCCTCATTCTTCATGCTTTTTCAGTCTGGCCTTCATTACTTCTCTCCCACAGCTACCTCCAGGCCATCTTTTTGCCTGCTTTATCTTTTCTTCCTATCACGCTTCTCTGCTCCATCATACAAAGTCCTCCTCATGCCCTCCTACTAAATCAATATTCTTCATCTCACCCCCACCCCCCCAACTCTGTCTTTTCTTCTCAAACAAGATTTATGCAACTTAATGTCAACTTTATTTCTACAGCTCACATACACAACAACAGTCTGTACAATTTCACGCCGCCCACGCCTCAAACCGCTGAGTGAAGGCGATAAATGGAAAGTCATCCCTGTAAAAAAAAAAAAACAATTTCAGTCGTCAAGCTCTCACTGTATATCTCTTGAATCTGTTTTTATTTTGCATTCAATAGATTGAGTCCTTTTTCCTCTTTGCGACTCCTGTACATCTTCTCACTGATGCCTTGTAAAGTCATTCCTGTTTATATGTGTTGGTGGATATAAATACCTATATACAGGAAACCTGAGCAGACAGGTTAGGTGGACGTGGTGAGATGAAGTCATGTCACTATATCCTCCAGTTCATCTGTTTAAATGCTCATCCAGAATGATAGTAATTCCTCTCAGGAGCACCTTCAGATGTCTGGTGACATTTACCCACTATTGACTCATTTTTTTTAGCATTTTTATCCAAACACATCTGTGCTGTGGTCATAGATTACTAACAGCTTCAGCATGCTCTCTTCTGCAGAGCTGATTGTGAATTCTGAGACGAGACAATGAGCAATTGATGCTGGAACAGCTGGGCTTTATATATTCATGTAACTGATCAAGTGCGGAGGAGCAACATCCGTGTCAGTCCTTCCTTCTGCTCCTCTTCTTCTCATTTGAGAAGATGGATGATTGCCCAAAGTAAATCCCTAATCCCTGGTCCTCCTTGAGCCCCTTGGGGGGCCCACAAGTCAGATATAAATAAGAAAATCAATTTAATCACACTGTTTACAAGCTTAATGTCTCTGTGAAGTCTCACATCTCTCAGGTGTGAAAGCTGCGTCTGTGTGAGAGGAAATTAGAGCCTTGAAGGATTTGAAGAGTTTATGTGCAGAGCTGTTAATAGATAGTCCTGATATAATTTGTTTATTGATCAGGAGCAGGACGTGACTGTGTATACTCTCCTGTGGGTGGTTTGGCTGGTTCACAGACTCCCACCGGTGCATTGACTTGATGATAAATGTCTGTTTTTAGTGCTTGCAGTAAATGGTTGAGGTTACACTTGAGATTTGAATTGTAGATTACATATAACTGTTATTTGGATTGTATCTACAATGGGCCTTTAAATGATGTTAAAACAGCACTCAGTGGTCAGTCTTTGCTTTACAGTATTGCATAATGAATAAAGCTGTATTAATTAGATGTATAAAAACAAATACACTGCTGAAAAAAAAGGGAATGCTTGAAGAACTTTAACTTTGATTTTGATCTTTGACTTTTATCTATGATTTTGAAGTCACCTCTCAGAGGGTTGATTTTATGTTTTTCTTCACTCCTACGTCAGATGGTTCTCAACAAATCACACAAAGTAGGTGATTAATGATTTTAGTGGTTCCACACTAATGTGGCTCCATGTGTAGTGGTTTACACATTTGCCTAACAAGCAAAAGATCCTTGGTTTGACTCTGGAAAGATCTGATGTATCTGATGTAAATAATTAATTAGAAAAACTGCTAAATCAAACATGTGGAGTGACCCCACTGTAGTATTCCCTTGTGCATATGGGAGCAGCTGAAACTCATTATGTTGTAAAAATTTTCAACTTGAATATTTCATTAATCAACATCCAATGTGTGATTTAAGTGTTCTCTTAATTAATTATTTTTTTAAAAATGTGTTGACGTTTCTCATGTGACGTCATGTGCATATTGCTCGAGAGCTGTTCGCCATATTGGACCAACCACTGGTTGCTAGGGAGAAATGTGTATTCCTCGACTGGTTGGCAGTGGTTCCTGGAGGTTGCTGGCTCTTGCGCGATGAAATCAGTTCCAAAGAACGTGCTGCACCAAAAACCTCCTTGTGACTGCTTTGGTTGCTAGCAGATTGCCACAGTTGCCTGTAGTTTTTCATGTTTGTCTGCAAGTACTCATTAACTACTAGATGAGCGGTATTCAACTCAAACTTCAACATAAAACTTGTGCCTCAGCACTGCAGCCAACATGTTTCAAAAGGCACAACTTTTAGATTTGTAGACAAGTCCGTCACTTCCATTCAAACTACGACCACAGCAATATGCTAGCAATCAAAGCAATAAAAAAAGGACGTTTCTGCCAACAGGTTGGGGAGTACACATTTTTCACTAGTGACAGGTAGTTGCCAGGGGGTCACTGACCAGTCTGTAGGCCTGTGTGACTGGGATTTTAGCAATCATTTTCCCAGTAGTTTTCCTAGCAGACAAGTTAACGTCACATGGTTACTGGTCACATGTCTGCAAAACCTGAATAGAAGTAGAACAGAAAAAGTTACGATAAGAAAGCTGGGTAAAACCAAGTGGTCTTTTCCACAAAATTCAGTAAAGCAGTGACTAACCACAAGTGGAGAGCCATTCCCACATAGTATTCACAAACTACATCACTATGCAAAGTTACTGCCATCACCCGGCCAGCAACATTCACAAGTGATCCATCAGAAGTGGCCAAATTCTCCACAACTCTAAAGGTCACAGCACAGAACTCACCTAATTAAGCATCCATAAACACTGATCCATGTACACAGTGGGCATGTCAACACAAAGCTTCAATACTATATAACTCAATTAAAGGCCTGCACTGAGCACAAGATGTCAAAGATCTCAAAATACCCTCTCAGTGTTACTGGTTTACCTCTCCAAGCAACTCAGCCTAACATAAAACAACAAAACTAACTTTGCCTACTTATTCTTCAGTGGTGTACCAGGCTGGAGGCATCTTTGAATGCTAAACTCATGAGCAGGTAGCAGACCAGAGATGTAGTTCACTACCAAACTCCAAAGCATACCCCCCCCACCCAGGATAGCCACCAAACACAATAAACTAAAACAACAAAGCAAAATAAACAAGTGCTTCAATGGAAGGGCAGCACAACCATCGAGCTGAAACACACTAAAGAGTATGCTTAATCACTGTGAACACCTTAAATCAATCATCACTCACGCTACCAGAAAACCAGATGTTTAGTCTCCACAAAAAGAGTCCAAAATATCCTGGATGAGCCCCCATTTGTGTTACGACCCGGCACAAAAGCCGCAACATAATGTGTAGACTGAGACCAGAGGTTTTAGGAATAAAAGCTACTTTTGGCTGCTCCCTTATTCACAAGGAGTCACAATGGCAGGTAGCCCCACATGTTTGATTTGGTAGATTTTTACGCCAGATGCCTTTCCTGACCAAACAGGGATCTTTCACTTGTTAGGTGAATGCCTAAATCACTACCCTATGGGTTTTATGTTAAATCACTTCATCTCAGCTAAAAAAGACAGTCAAGAGAACATGATGAGGTCTGGAAAGAAAGGCATGTGTTTATCCACACTTCATCAGGTGTAGTTAATCAGCAATTTAGCCCAGGCAACACCTAAAGACTCCTGCACTGCCACTGCAAGGTGGGTAGGGAATATGGAGGGGCGTAACAGTACCAATTTATTGAAGAAAAGTTCAGCTTTAACGCCAAGTTAATGAAAGTTTTGAGTTAAATTGTTTCTTTTCTTGTTTATCTGGCTTTCTGTGACTTCATAGTTTACAATAGAAATGAATTGTAATTGGAAGGATATCAATTGAAGATTGGCTCTCATGTACCCGGTAAACAGGTGCAACATTAATGACATTTACTCATGTCTAACTTCTAAAACTGAAACTTTGATTCAGTAAGTTAGGTGAAGCATGTGAGTGTTTTCTTGAAATAAAAAGGAAATGATTTTAAGTGATGAACCTTTGTTAGGTAACACCAAAAATCCAAAAAACATGGTTGCTCTTCATCTAATTTTTAAGTCTTGGTGTTGCTTCACCCACAAAGATTAATGCTCGCTGGGCTTGCAAAGTGGTGTTTATTAATTTAAAATCACAAAACTGGTGACCCTTCACGTTCACAAAGAGGAAGCTCCCTCTGTGGACTCGTGTCACAGTGCTTGTGCATGCACTCAAGATGCACACACACACACACACACAAACTATAGGTTTGTGCCTGCTTTTTACATCTGGTTGTGTGCAACAGTTGATGTGATGGATGTGGTTAAAAGCGAAGTTGTGCAAGGAGAGGAGTCTCAATCTGTGAGAATGTCAACAGCAGTGAAATAGATCCCATAAGTCTCGAATGTTACAGGCTACTAAAAGGGATAACGTTCACCTGCCAAATGTCCCGCAGACTGGAATGACTGTGATGTAGACGATTAAGCCATTAAATTTCATACGATATTGCAGACACGTTTTTTCAATTACAGAGGAAGTTCTAATGTAATAATTAAACAGTTGGATGTTACTTCCATAGCATCAAGGTGAAATGTCACATTGTTAAATAGTGTCAATAGCTTGTTATTGTTTTGTGTAAAGGTTAAAGCCTTCCATCTGTCTGTTCAACAAGCCTCCTGGGAGAGATGGCCCGAAAGAGAGGCAAACAGCGTGAGAGAGAGAGGGAGAACTGGGGCGAAGTGTGTCAGTGAACATTGGGTCACACTGCTGCTAAATTTATCGACGAGTAAGGTTTCACCTCAGGGGTGGGGGGGTTGGATGGACATGGACAAGGGTTGGTGAACGGGAAAGTTTGAGGGTGAAGAGTGAGGCAGAAAGGTGAAAGGCTTCCAAAGAGTCCAAATGCAGGTGAGACAGCTTGGAAAAGGAAACCAGAAAAAACTATTTGTGTCTTGGAAAGGCAGAAAGTGAGGTTATCTGATATACAATGGTACCTTTATGGATGTGTAAAAGTGGAAAAACATATAAAACGCTTACAGTGGAACTAAGAATAAACCTTTGCTTTGTGTTGCTTATGGAGAATGGGGCCAAAATTACAAGAAACAGAGAAACTTTATTAGTGATGGCTACTCAAAATCGTATGAAAGCTTGTTTCTGCCGCTGAAAACATTTTTTTTGCAGAGCTATGTCGAAATTTTGGGTTACTATCTCAAAATTTCGAGTTAATAACTCTGAATTTCAAGATACCTAACTCAAGCTTTTCAAATACCCTGAAATTTTGACTTGTGGATGCATTTTTTTTTTCAGTGGCAGAAACAAGCTTCCATAAAATGGAGCCCTGGGAATTTGGTACTTTGGTGCTTTTGGTGCTTTGGTGGTATTTTGGTGCTTAAACACTTTCTGTCCAATAAACGAATAAAACTGCTGTTTATTAATTAAAAGCAAACTTTAAAAAGTTTTCATTTCTATTAATATATCCTTTTTAAAGGGGACCTATTATGCTTTTTTCTGACTTTATGTTTTTAATTTTGGACTCAGGGAAGCTTTGCATGATTCAGTCACAGTAATCCTTGATTATCTCATGCTGGACCATGTTGCAGCCCCAGTGTTTAACCACTGTCTGAAACAAGCTGTTTTAGCCCCCTTATCTCTCCCTTTAAACAAGCTTTCTTCTGATTGGCTGCCCCTCATAAACAAAAGGTTTGAACAACAGCTGGGTGAGGCTTATGTGCTAACAGATGACGTGTGTGCCTGATATGATTTTAAGGATATCTGCTCCAGTTCATAGACAAGAGTAGGAAAAAAAACCCTCTGAAACCGAGCCTTTAGAGTACTTTGAACTCTGACTTTTCGGCTCACAGTGATTACTTGCATGTATGTTATCGATTATATGAAACCTCAGACATATTTAATATGAGCATCAACCACTGTAACTAAACACAAGAAAAAGCATTACAGGTCCCCTTTAAAAATCACAAATGCAGATTTGTTGGATTGCACAGAAGAGAAGAAAAATAATCATTAAAATCCCTGCGACTGCAAACAATACTGTTAAACAATTAATCAAACTGATAATAAAGGGGGCGGGCTTTAGGATTAAAGGCACAGTCAGACTGGGTCAGTGTATTTGTTTCAGGTCACCCCACATCTCTCCTTTCCACTAATTTCCTCTCTAATAAAGGAATAAAATGCCCAGAATACTGAGTGATAGTTGAAAACTACACATCAGGCTGCAAGAAGGCCATATATTACATTCACAGAGGCTCAATATTTTTCAATATTGAGATGTGTATTAGTTCTCTATTTGCTGTAAAGAAACTGAAATCTGCTTTCATCTGTCTTTTTTGGACCTGCTTGTCCAGAGAAGGGTGGTTGGGTTTCTTCTCCCAGTACGCATGAAGTGAAAAGCACTGAAATATTCTTTATAAATACAAAGAAAATACTAACCACAGTATTAAAAATGCTGGGCCAGCTGTAGTTGTTGGTGGTGATGGGGTTTCTTATACCAACACACTCTAAGTTAAATGCAACCCTACAGCCCACCAAACTGGCTTAAACTTGTTTTTTTTTTCTTGCCAGACCTCAAGAACATTACAAAGTGCTTCCTGCTGGGATAGTAAATCATCAGCTCCCCAAAATAGAAGCCTGACTGATATCCATAGCTTATCGCGGATATACTGGCATCAGAGTTCATATCTGTGTGATACACACTGCACCTGTATAAAAATGTTTATGCATCTCCTAAAGCAAAGAAACAAAGAAAGAAAGAAAAAGACATAGCTTGGGGTAATTTAGATTTCCAAACACATTGTGTACGATATTTTCAGCACCTTCTGCAGCACATGTAGCAGAACATGCATCACAGCAGCACAAATGCAATAGAGTCAAGCGGTGTCTTCACAGTAAGATATTAACTAATTTGTGAAGTGCATAGCTGGAGTAAACACAAAGAAAATAGGCTCAGAATAAGAATTTCAGAGTTTATAAGTCCCTAAAATCACTACATCGACCTCAAAGGTCCAAAATCAGCCAGCCTTTTCCTCAGACCATGTGAGAACTGCTGGGTCACAACAGAACAATAGACTGACCCAGTTTAAGTACCACGGTTGGAAAACAGAAGCTGATATTAACAACTTATCCAAAAAAAAAAAAAATCTGCTTGAGTTTATAATGGACATTTTATTGAACATTAAAGTGTTTTACAAGCTGTATTTTATAATAAAGGAAGTGAATTTGTGCTTACACTGTCATCTTTCACAGTAAGGTTTACTGTGTGTAAAATATCCTGTCTCACATCATGTTTTTTATGTAACTTCAGCATTAATCACTTCTGCCAAAAAGGTGTTTGTGTACAAAAACATGACATTGCACATTGTGCCAGAGCTCAGCCAGGCTTTAGTAAAGCATGCCATGCCTGCTGAAGGCACTTAAAGTACAGTTCAGCATTATCCATACACAATGTTAATATGGTTATGGTCCTCTCTCAGTCAGCAGGTATTATTTTCATGCCTTCAGCTTGCATCCTGCCTGCTGGGTATCATTTATGATCCTGCTGCTGGAATCTGCTGGATCGGCCGCCTGACTGGGAATCTACCCCACTGAATTAAGAGCTGCTGACAATTTATTGTCAAGCTTCAAGTGTCTGTATTAACCTCTGCTGCTTTCCCCCTCTCTTATGTGTGTGTATGTGTGTGTGTGTGTGTGCAGCACTGACCTAAGAGTCACTACAGTCTTTCACTGTATGGAAGCAGGTAGCAGGTACAGTCCATGTCTGTCACTCTGGCAAAGACAGGCAAGGACAGATGTAAGACACAGATATTCAGAGAGGGAATTACTGTATGTTGAACACAAGCAAGAAAGTGAGCAGGAGGAAGAGCTGAAAAGATGAGGGAGCGCATCAACACTTTTCAGACAGGTCTGAATATCGATCAGTTTCTGGTAAGGCTTACTGTTTTCTCCCTAGAGACTGAACTGCTTTTCCAAGATGAGATGTATGTATGCGAAATAATCAAATTCTAACCTCTGTTTACTTTTTTCGGACTTTAAATTTCATGTTGTGCCTTTAATTATTGAACATAAACCAGGTTTAGATGGAGTTAAAGGGCTTCGCTGGTTTGATTTGCCTGAATTTCTTGGTGGTAACATGAAGTGTGGTCTTGCATGTAAGACACAGTTTGTTTTTCTTTTTTGGCCGCCTCGATTTGCCTTAATTAGAAAGTGACAGCTTGAACAGTGTTTGGATGAGGCATGGAATTGTTATTGTGCTGGTTAATTAGTGTATGCATATGGAGACACTCTCTTGTGGAAGTGTGTGTGCTGGTTAGGATTCGTGTGTGTGTTTGTGTGTGTGTGTGTGTATGTGTGTGTGTGTGTGGAAGGGGGGGTAATCTGCTGATCTGTCCATCAGTGAGCAGGTCAGATTTTATCATTAACCTTGTGCTACAGGACAGGGCTATATTGTTGTTAGGCCTCACCGCGCACACACACACACACACACACACCCACACGCACACACACATAAATGTTCATTTAGCACACAAACACAAACTTTGTGTGCTGAAAAACCTGCACAAACACACACAGATATTTATGAATATGCAGTCCTCCCTCATGAGGGACACAGAAATATGCTTGTATTTTTTAATTAACTCTCAATGTCACACTGCCCTTCAACCTCTGCATCTATCAGCAGCTTTCACTGTGACTGAACCTCACTCTCACTATCTTTCTCTCTGCAAACCTGTTTGTTTTGTTTATACCTGAGGTTGGCCCCTACCTCTTCAGTTTCTTTTATTTTACAATATGTATTATCTTGTTAAAGCCAGCTCATAAGGAACAGATCCAGAACAAATTTAAAGCTCCTGACTGCTCATCGGCGTAATTTGAACACAGGCTTTTAGTCCTAACAAACCCAAGGGAGTGATGTTTTACATTTTTCGATTTTCTTCATCCTGTGAGACTTGCAGTAAGAACAACAGTAGAAGCTCGAGTTCTTACAAGAAGTTAATAATGAGATGTGTCAGGACCGTACAGTAACGCCTGGCTACTTCCATGTGTCTGTGGAGATTAAAGAGAGAAAAGTGAGGAGAGCTAAGCAGGAATCTTGTGGAAAGTAAATTACTGTGGGAAGAGGAAGAAGAAGAGGGATATGTCCTCGTGCTCTTGACTCAGAGTGGGAAGGTCATTCCACATTTGGGAGCCAAACAATGGCAACAAAAAATGTGCAAAAGTGTGTGAAAGTTGGACAAACCGTGGTTACTGATGATGTTTTAGGGCCTTGTGTGATTCAGTGTGTATTGAACATGCAAGGTTACACGACACAGTGTAAAGATAAGGTTGAGAGATGAAAACGGCAAAGTCTCCTGACATTAATAAATTGCAGCTTCCAATGTCTTTCTCACGCTGTCAGTCCTCATCGTTGTCTTGTTGAGATTCTCGCCTTTTATTTGATTTTCTGTCTCACCATTTCTTATTTAATTTTGACAGTCAGGTGACTTTTCTGACTAGTGCAGGAGTTACAGCTCAGTTTGTTACAGAAATATTTGAAGCCCAAGGTGACATCTTCAAGAATTTATGTTTATCAGTAGTCCAGAAACCCTGAAATATGAATTTATTTTGACCAGAACATTTGAGAAAATGAGCGACTGAAACTTTGTCATACTTGTTCAATTTGTTTTTGTTTTTCCACAAATAGTGAAATGTTTTAAACACCAATACATTTCATGTGAGCAGCAATGGATCTCATCACCTGAAAGCATGTAAATGATAATGGTGATCTTGAGTACCTATATTTTATGACTGGAAGGTTGTACATCTGTTAAGAGCCAGTTTAGAGGTGGAAACAAACTGATACTAGTCAGTACACAAAAACAAAACCCAAAGGGAAAAAATTCCAAAAGGTAGTACAGATCTGGCACTGAGAGCAGAGATGAGACAGAAAGAAATTGACAGAACAACAGACAAAGGCCAGGACAGGACTATTTATACGCTGAGGGCAGATTGGCAAAAGAAACAGGAAGTGTGTGAACACACTAGAGAAAAGCATCTCTCAAAGTAAAACAGGAAACCATCCAAAAGACACACTGCTAAGCACAGAGACAAGAAGACTCACACAAAAACGTGACAAAGAGGACAAAACTATACACACAACTGATGAGAAACACAAGAACTAATGCTCAAAATGACCAGAATGATAATGAAATAAAAAAAAAACAAAAAAACTCAACCTAACAATAACAAATAACTTAGAGCACAAACACCAAAAACACTTACTAATGAAGACAAATCCAAAAACTTCAAAGCAGCTCAAAACCCCGGGACCAAAACCAGGCACTCTGACAATATCCACCCTCTAATGGTACCATATTAATATATACAGGATGTATATAAAATATGGGATATAAAGGAAACTTTAACAAGAAAACAAATACACAATATGCTGTCTAAAGATAAAGAGGTGGAATGGCAAAGATTTTACACTTGAAATATTTTAGGACAAGCAAACAAGCAAAACTTTATTTATATAGCACATTAATGAAATGTGCTATATAAATAATATCTTGCTTCCACCTGGTCATTCCAGGTGGAAGCACAACATGCTGCACAAAGTGCATGCTGCCACAGAAAGTGCAGCCACACTAGACAATGTTAAACTTAGTCTAGACAGATGTTAGTGAATTAATAAAATAATTAAGAACAGCAATCACTGATTTATCACTTTAACCTTTAGATCAATCTACTGACCTTGAAGGAGAGGTCAGAGGTCAAATGTAACATAATATTTTAAATCTTTATACGGTACTTTCTATATGTTGACAATATACACCACACTTGTAAGAATCATAGTTTCTAAGTTATAAGGCTTTTTGTCAATTTTCCACCAATAAATCATTAAGTTGACCTTGAAGACCTTGGTGGATGTAAGACAAATTTTAATGGATTATTAACACGACCCCATTCTACACCCCTACAAAGTTTTATCAGAATTCATTCAAAACTTTTTAAGATATCATTTACATTTATATTTACAGACAGAATGACACGCACAAAATGCTACCAAAAACATAACTTACTTGGTGGAGGTAATGAGACCAGTAAAATTATACTTTTAAGTGGGACTTACTTAAGCCACAATAATTCAAGTTAATTAAAAATAATTACTTTTAAACTAACACTTTAATTAACTCAAAAAGGAAGAAAATGTCAAAATATTTATTTTTAAATATTAAGTTTACACACCCCGCGACCCTGAATTGGATAAGCGGAAGAGAATGGATGGATGGAAGTTTACACAATTTTAGGTATTTAATTAGTTTGAGGTTCACAGTGTTGTAGTGAAAAGAAATCTTATCAGACCTCTGAAGGTCACTCATCTCATTTTGAGGCTACATCAGCAGCTTCTAACACAACCTGACTGAAATAAAAAAAAAATTTTAAAAATATCCAACCATGTTATATGAGTTCCAGGGTAAATCTGGGAGCACACTTTTAATAAATGATTCCCATGTTTCCATTTAAAACAGTAGTCATGATATGTTAACTGTACTGACTTCCAAGGAAATTGTCACCAAAAAAATGCATGTTGAACTACAATAAGACATCTAATCAACAAGGATAGAGACTAAGAAGAAGATGCTTAAAAGACACCATTAACTGTATTGCAGTTATTTTCTGTAGTTCTCTGGGTTTTTTTGTTTTTTGTTTTTTTCTTGAGGCAGGGTATGAGAGGTCAAATTTCTTTCCCTCTCTCTGTGAACAGTGCACAGGTTCCTGTTGTTTCTGTCCCTGGTTTTGATGGTGCCTGTTGCCAGCGGCTGTTTGATGATGTTGATGGATTAGGGCTTTGGTGTTAATGTGTAGTGCAGTGGTGAAGTTGTGTGCAGTGCAGGACAGGAGACAGAACAGAGACAGAGCTGCTGCAGCATCATGCAAAAGACAACTGATGAGAACCAGGTAAAGACATGAGGACCAAAGGCTGCATCTTATCAGAGGTTGATTTTTTTTTTCTGTTTTCTCTGCCAGGACTTAATTGCACAGCTCTCTACCACCTTTCTCTAATCTTCAAAAGTCACTTTAGATCATAGGTGGACGCACTGAATTTCTATTTCTTTCTGTAGCTCTTTTTTCCATTAATTGCTTTATTGGTTTGTGTACCTTGACATTTTATATCAAATCAAGAAAGTTGTATTGTAAAATCATATATAATTGTTAAATATAGGGTTGTATTTTTTTCCTTCAAGCTTACTAAAATAGGGCTCATTTAATTGCCTGGTTCTTCCATATAGCAGAGGATCACAGAGGTCACCCTTGTTTACGTGACCCATTCGCAACCAGTGAAATTTGAAGGTAATCGGTGGTGACCTCTGTGATCTTTTGCTATATTGAAGAACTTGAAAAGTATATGAGCCCCTGTTAGAATTTACTTAAATATTGCTTTTTCCCAGTTCCTCGGTGTATTAGAGGGATCACAGAGGTCACACTGTGTTTACCTGCTACCTTTAAACCAGCAAAATGAGTAGGTAAACTGGTTTGCCCTGAAATCAAAAATATTTTTTCACATTAGTCCATTTTTAATCTTTTTTAGTGCAGAAGAAAAACAAGCACAAACACAACTCATTGGCTGATTCATTCCTCATATTTAAGGACGTAGAAAAAGAAAGGAAAATAAGATATGTCAATATCATGACATACTACTTGCAGGAGCCAAATTCAGATTTAATCTTTATCTTAATCTGATATAATCTGATATCTTGTTGGCTACAGAAAAACTACATTTTTCTCATATTTTTTATTTCTTTTTCTTAATTCCTTTACTTAGGTTCATTGTTGAAAGCCCCAAATAATTTAACTTCCTAGCCACAATTGAAATTTAAACCACAGACATGGGAGGTTTTGTTTTTAAACTTTTTATTTAGTAAGTTAAAGTTAAAGTTAACACATTTCTAAAACAAAGAACAGAAAAAAGAACAAAACAACAGGCGGGATACTGCAGACATCATTGCATTCTCACAGTTTAAGTTAAAAAAAAGGTAGTGTCCTCTTCATTTGAAGATTAAATTAAAGATTAAAATTCTTTAAGAATTTCCCTTTGGGATCAATAAAGTTATTCTTATCTTATCTTATTTGAGATATAGGCAGTCCATTTCTTCCACTTTTGTAAAAAAACATCTCTTTTAGATCTCAGCGAGAAAGTCATCCTCTCCATTAGAAAGATTTCCCTCACTATGTCCATCCATTGTTTAAGACTTGGACAGACAGGAGGTTTGTGTGAAATTAAATTTAAATTCCGTATTTAGAAGAGCAATAATAAAATATTAAAATTTTAATTTAGATGCTTCACTTCACTTCATCCTATGTGCTTTTACATACACTCACTGGCCACTTCATTAGATATACCTCACTAGTATTGGGTTGGATGCCCTTTTGCCTTCAGAACTGATTTTAATTCTTCATGACTTAGATTCAAAAAGGTGCTGGAAACATTCCTCTGAGATTTTGGTCCATATTGACATGATAACATCACACAGTTGCTGCAGATTTATAGGCTGCATATCCATGATGTGAATCTCCCATTCCATCACATCTCAAAGGTGCTCTATTGGACTAAGATCTGGTAACTGTGGAGACCACATGAATACAGTGAGTTTACTGTCATGTTCAAGAAACCAGTGTGAGATGATTTCAGCTTTGTGACATGGTGCTTTGTACTGCTGGAAGCAGCCATGAGAACATGGGTTCACTGTGGTCATAAATGGATGGACATGCTTAGCAATGATATTCAGGTAGCCTGTGGCATTTAAACGATGCTCAGTTGGTATTAAGGAGCCCAAAGTGTGCCAAGAAAATATCCCCCACACCATTACACCACCAACAACCTGAACTGTTAATACAAGGCAGAATGGAGCTATGCTTTCTTGCTGTTTAGACCAAATTCTGATCCCACCGTATGAATGTTGCATTAGAAATTGAGAGTCATCAGACCAGGCAACGTGTTTCCAGTATTCTGTTGTCCAATTTTGGTGAGCCAGTGCAGGTTGTAGCCTCAGTTTTCTGTTCTTTAGTGATAGTAGTGACACCCAGTGTGATCTGCTGCTGTAGCTGCTTCAAGGACTGACATGTTGTGCATTCAGAGATGCTCTTCTGCATACCTTGGTTTTAGCAAGTGGTTATTTGAGTTACTGTTGCCTTCCTATCAGCTGGAAGCAGTCTGGCCATTCTCCTCTGACCTCTTGCATCAACCAGGCATTTTTTGCCCAGAGAACTGCTGCTCACTGGATATTTTCTCTTTTTTGGACCATTCTCTGTAAAACTAGAGATGGTTATGTGAGAAAATCCCAGTAGATCAGCAGTTTCTGAAATACTTAGACCAGCCTGTACCAACTGGTACCTACAACCACGCCACATTCAAAGTCACTTAAATCACCTTTTTCCCCCATTCTGATGCTTAGTTTGAACTTCAGCAGGTTTTCTTGATCATGTCTACATGCCTAAATGCATTGAGTTGCTGTCATGTAGTTGGCTGATTAGATATTTGCTTTAACAAGCAGTTATTCATTAGTTAAAGTCTTGCACTCCTATACTTGACCCCATCACCACCAGACTATTCAAATCTGTATCTCATTGTTTTACAAATCATTTAGTAAATATTATCAACAGCTCTCTACAGTCTGGCATTTTCCCTGTTTCTCTCAAATGTGCTGTAATCACACTTACTCAAAAAAAAAAAAGAACTGAGATTCATCAGTAATTAATAATTATAAACCTATTCCTAATCTTTAATTCCACAGCAAAATATTTGAAAAAATTGTTTACAAACAACTAAATGAATACCTTTCAACTTAAAGTCTTTATGATAAGTACCAGTCAGGGTTCAGAACCAATCACAGCACAGAAGCAGCTCTTGCTGAAGTCATCAGCAATGATTAACAGAGAGTTTCAGTTTTAGTTCTACTTGATCGCACTGCTGCCTTTGACACTGTCAATTGGTTTAACAGGTCAGGTTCTCATCATATCTATAGGGTAGACGTTTTTATGTTTCAATTAGTAGCTTTACATCTGCACAAATAAAAATTCAATCAGGGGTTCCTCAAGGGTCTGTCCTTGCTCTATTACTCTCTAACCTTTACATGCTCCAACTTAGTACTATCTTACTATCATAAAGAATCATAATGTATCCTACCATTCTTAAGCAGATGATCCACAGTTGTACCTATCATTTTTCTCTGATGATCTAACCTCTGTTCACAAGCTAATGAGCTGCATTGATGACATTAACTGCTGGATGTCTTGAAACCTTTTAGAACTGAACAGAGACAAGACAGAAATATTTGTTGTTGGTCTAAAACAGTTTGTTCATATTTATCATCCCTGTCTCTGAAACACACTGAGCAAGTCAGGAACCTCGGCATTATTTTGGACAGTGAGCTCAGTTTTGATAACCACATCAATAAGGTTACCAGAACTGCTTTCTGTCACTTAAAAATATATCAAAAGTTTGAAAATTCTTCTCTCAAACCGAATCTGAGAAATTGGTCCATGCTTTCATATAAAGGAGATTAGAATAATCTTATATAAACACTCTATTTGGGGGAGTCTCCAAATCATCAAATCATCATCAGTAGGACGACTTCAATTCATTCAAAATGCAGCATTCAGAGTCTTTACAGGTACATGAAAATTTGAACATATTATCCCACTCTGAGATCATTTCATTGGCTCCCAGTGCAATATGGAATTACCTTTAAAATTCTTTTATTAGTTCACAAAGCTCTCAATGGTTGGGACCCCCTTGCTTCTTTTGAATGCTTCTTTTAAATGTTCCTCGAATCAAATCCAAAGTATGCTGTGGTCCTGTTCTTTGGAACAAGCTGCCTGCTAACCTGAGATCAAGTACATCTGTGCTGACATTCAAAAACAGACTCAAAATGTTTTTGTTCACACGGGCCTACACTCATTAGCTGTGTTTTTTTATGTTTTATTTTGCTGTTTTCATTGCCTTAACGCATTGTAAACCCACACAGGTCTTTATATTTTTATCTTCTGTGTTAAGCACATTGAGTTTACATGTAATAAAATGTGCTATATAAATAAAATTCCTATTGCTACTGAACAGGTGTACCTAACAAAGTGTCCAATGGGTGTATGAGAAACAAGACAGTTCCTTTAGTTTTTGTCAGAAAACTGAACTTTTGGAAGAAATAATCATAGGATAAGTCGGGAGAAGTTTTCTATTGCAAAAACATACATCAGTTTATCATCTTTACTAGAGTTTGCATAATAACAAATAACTGACAATACTTTGATTCTCTTTGTGTATACTGCTCCTGCTGTAGCTCAGGTTTTACAGGGCTGAAGGACAGGAGTATTAAGCTGTTAGGGGTACAGCATTGTTCTGAATAACAGTTTGTGGTTCGTGGTGTTTAGTGAGATTTAAAATAACCTCCTAGACGATTTAGAGGCATCAAAGGTTTTCAAAAGCCTCCAGCAGTAACTGCTTGGCCACCTGCTATGTGGTGTATTCATGTATTAATTATAAACTTCTATATCAGTCACGTTGTCATGTGGTTGTAGTGACTCATGTATTACAGTGGACTGGTTGTGTAAAGCTGTTTTTTGTGCACTTGAACCGGAGAGAAATTCACTTGTACTCTGTATATTTAAACCTTTTCACAGCAGATGAGATTGTGGATTTTTGTTGCACCTTTCTTTCATTATTCCAGCACATAATTATGTGCAGTTAGCTGAGCTTTCGTCCTGGTAGGGCCTCATGGATGGATGTGGCAGCTCTCCTTTCCTATGTGAACATGAGACAGAAATGTGTGGCAGCCAGCTCTCTCTATGATTCAGTTTCTTGCTTTGCTGTGTGGTGGGATGCATGTGATCTGTAGGTTTCAGTTGCACACACCAAAGCTGCACCTGGATCTGCAGTATTTTACAGCTTCTACGGTTTTGACAAGTGCAGTGCAAGCTGACCAAGTGTGTGTGTGTGTCTTTTTGACAGCATGTGTGTAAGTCTCTGTGTGGTCATAGGTGTAAAGTGCACACACAGTCTGAAGTGGAACATGTGGAATGTCTTCTCTTTCAGGATATCTTCCTCTGGCTTTATTCCAGACCTTGCCTTTGCTCAGGGTGGAGATTTTCCAATCTCTATGCCCGTTTTGTCTATTTCTGTCTGTCAGGCTATTCAGGTTGGTGTGTATCCCTTACATACACGCCACACATTCCCCATCTCTTTCTCGTTATCTCAAGACTCTTCACACTAGATCTAGTTTTATCCTTCTCCCAAGTCTCAGTTGTCAAAGGTATTTCTCCTTGTCTTCCCTATGTTTTCCCCTCACTCCCTCCTCTCCATTCTGGCATGTTATTTCTCTTTTCTGCAGCCCAAGAAACACATGATTTCTCAACTTGGTGCTTTTGTTTCATAGTGATTGCCAGTGTGTCCCCTTGGTTACAGCTCTACGGAGAGTACAGGGAGCAGCTGGGAAACTTTGCCCGACGGGAGGCTGCCCGTTTACTGACAGAGAGACAATGGAGAAGACAGGCAGGGGACAATACCGCAGCCACAGGCCGCAAAGGCCACGGCCGGCGGCATCATCATCATCACCCTGTGACCCTGGAGTCGCATCACAGCCATGCCTCCTCCACCAAGAAGCCTCGTCCCTACTCCAAATGCCAAGGTGACCAGCATGTGGTTATAAAAATTTATATAGAAACATCTGGGTGCTTTACACAAGGAATTCTTTTTTTAGTACTGTGCATTTTCACACTCTTTATTGTTTTATTACACTACTTTGCAAAGACTGAAGCATTTATCTAATGGTTTTAATTTCTGGTTACTTTGCACATTATGATTTTACATGCAACATGATGAGCTCATAAAATATGAGACAGTGCGGTAGTTTAATCAGGGGACATGAGGCACTTAGACTTAATACCACTTGATCTAAGGGTATCTATATGTACCCCACCCAGATCTACAAAAGAATAAGCACTTGCAGGAGTCACGATACCTGCAGTATTGTGAACATGTGTACAGAGTTGAAGCGTATGTGTATTTATGTTGACATGGTGTCAGGGGGGCTGAGTCACCTCTCTGACCTTCTTGGTGCTGTTTTAGGTTCTGCTGTAATGTCTATTTTGACTTTAACACATTTTGAGTGACTGCAGCTCTGTCTGAGATTTAGATTACATTACACACATTTTTTTAAAACTGACCTAAAAGGCACCTCACATGAGGATCACCATTATCTTAGCCAATTCCAGTGATTTTAAGAAGGAAAATAAATATGCAGTTGAGTTAATATTAAGTAGGAGTTACTGCAGTGAATATTGATTTTGAAGTCATGTCGTAAAAGATTTATATAATATAGAAGTGTTGCTTCTATCTAAGTAAATAATTAAATTGTTATTCCTTTGTGATCTTTAATGTTGTATTCTGTGCATTTGTTCACTGTTTGACCAAGTTAATCTGTACTGATCAGTCTACATTTATTTTATTTCCTGCATTTGTTTCATCCATGATCGCACTAAATGATTCCCTTACAATAGCTGACAGGATGGATTTGAGTTGACTCTTTGATTATATCTCTCTGTCCCAGATTGTTTGGCTCGTGTGCGGCACTACATAGTGACGAAAATGGGAGAGGACTGGATTTTCCTGGTTCTTCTGGGACTGACTATGGCTCTAGTCAGCTGGAGTATGGACTATGCTAGTGCCAAGAGCCTACAAGGTAGTACGGTCACTGAGATTATTGCCATTTTAAATCTGCAGTTTTATAATGCAAGATTTTAGTTTTTTAGTGCAGCTAATTACTCTGCATATATTCCTATGTGTAATGTCTTTTTCTGTTCTGTTTTCTTTCTGTTTCTGCTGTTATTCTGTGTTGCAGCCTATAAATGGATGCATGGGGAGCTTAAGGGCAATGTGCCGCTCCAGTACCTCGCCTGGGTTACGTACCCCATGATCCTTGTCATGTTCGCCTCGCTCTTCTGTCACCTGGTTTCCCCACAGGCCATCGGTAAGCTCTCCATCACCCGTCAGCCTCTATTATCCTCTCTCATTATATTTCCTCCTATTTTTGCCTCTTTTTTCTGATTTTGTCTGTTTTAAGATTGTGACATTATAACTTCTCTTCTATTTTTTTTTTTAAATACAGGTTCGGGTATCCCTGAGCTGAAAACCATCCTGAGAGGTGTAGTCTTAAAAGAATATCTGACCCTTAAAGCCTTCGTAGCTAAAGTCATCGGCCTAACTGCTGGCCTGGGCAGTGGGATGCCTGTGGGCAAAGAGGTAAACTCCTGTGTTGGGTAATATTACTTTAAAAACTATCTTATTAGTTTACAAAATCAGTTTTGTTACAGTGTTACCCACTGAGGAAATTAACTCTTTAGAGCAGTTTTGCACTATCAAAAATAAACACCCCTTTGCAATTAGCTTGCACATGTTCATGTTTCATAGCAAGTTGGTACTGGCAGCATTTCCTCCAACATAAAACAGCAACAGGTTTATTAATTTCCCTCGGAGTGAGAGCTTTAGCACCAGCATCATTCACCTCCTCAGTGTGCCTCACTGCCAGTGTTGCAGCTTGCAGATGCTTCTTAAAACTATGACATTGAGCTCCTTAGCAGCTCACAGACACTTATTTTTAAATAATACAAATACTTCAACAATGTAACAACCATCTTCTCTGTCTTCACACAAGCTGATCTTAACATATGCACTGACCATAGGTTCTGCTGTAAATTGGCTAACAATGTCTAAGGTATACCCTGCTTTATCGTCCTTCTGAACACTAATAGGGACTATAGTTTCTAAAATGAACTAGAGAAAAAAGTGTTTACTGAAGTTAAAGAGCAGTAGAGCTGAGGGCCGTTGCCCATAGACTTCTATACAAGAGGAAATGCAGTTTTAAGGAACTTGAGCACTGGCTTCACTTTCCAGACCCAGGAGCTGCATCAGTCTGTTATACACAGTCTATAGCACTGACACAGCTGTAGGATTAGGTACATTCCACTATACAGCTGCATACCAAGGATTCACAGAAAAACAGAAACATTGCTGATGCATCATGGATTTCCTTTTTTTTCCATTTGTTAAAACAAGGGAAATCTGGGAACATTTTAGTATTAACTCACTGTTTGAAAAACAATCTAAATAAATGAATGCAAAACTAACACATTATGTTACTCTAATGCTCTATTTTGTAATGCATCACACCCAGCACTGAATCTCATGTATATTTTTATCTCCTTACTACCTGTGTTCTTCTGTATCTATCCCCATGTAATCATCCAGTGTCCCATTCCCCATCTTCAGTCCTTTTTCCATCACCCTATCCTCTCATTCTCCAACTGGGAAGGGGGTAATAAATCATCTTCTGTCATGTTTTTCCTTCTCTCTTCTCACGGGACTGAGGCAAATTACTCCAGTACTCAGCAAAGAACCACATTCGTTTCCCTTATTACAGAAGCATGGAAAGTGTCACATCCAGTAATTATACAGTGATTTATCAGTTCTGATAAAACATGTCCCAGTTTAGACTCTCTGTTTTTGCAGACAGCAGTCTGTGTCTGTGTAGATAACGTTACACGTCACTCAACTGTGTCAGTAATGTCCTCCCATCACCTCCAGGGTCCCTTTGTCCACATTGCCAGCATCTGTGCCGCAGTGTTGAGTCGATTCATGTCCATCTTCTCTGGAGTCTATGAGGTAAGCTGAGCCCCTGACCAAAGCAGACTAATTACCCATAACCCTCATGTCTTTACTGACCACATTGAACATGCTGATGTAAATGAAGAATGAAGAATTTCTGTGATAACTTGTGGTGTTGTTGTCATCTTTGTTGTAATTACAGGGTTCCCACTGGCCCAAAAGAATA
>VUQS01073905.1:0-12490 GCA_015108495.1 Heterochromis multidens
GGGACAGAGGTTCACCTTCCAGCAGGACAATGACCCGAAGCATACTGCTAAGGCAACACTCGAGCGGTTTAAGGGGAAACATTTGAATGTGTTGGAATGGCCTAGTCAAAGTCCAGACCTCAATCCAATTGAGAATCTGTGGTCAAAATTGAAGATTGTTGTTCACAAGCGACAACCATCCAACATGACGGAGCTGGAGCAGTTTTGCCTTGAGGAATGGGCGAGAATCCCAGTGGCAAGATGTGGCAAGCTCATAGAGACTTATCCAAAGCGACTTGCAGCTGTAATTGCAGCAAAAGGTGGCTCTACAAAGTACTGATGTTGGGGGGCAGAATACTTATGCACATGCCAATCTTCAGATTTTAATTTATTAAACATTCATTTTTCTATATTTTTTTCTCATTTCACTTCACCAACGCAGCCTAGTTTGTGCAGATCCATCACATGAAATGTCACTGCGAAACATGTTGATTCCAGGTTGTGAGGCAAAAAAAACCTGATGAATGCCAAGGGGGATGAATACTTTCGCAAGGCACTGTATACATCTAGCTACTTGTAAGGCTTACAGTTAGGGACATGGCTGTTTTGTTGACAGGTTTGGCTTCCCACGGAGAGCTTTGGATTATCACTGTCTGCTAGACCTCACTTTCATGAAAATGGACCTCTCTACCATGCTTGTGTTGTTTGTACTTTTTGGAGCATTTTTAAATTAATTATCTAAAAAAAAATAGGTGAGATGTTTTGGCTGTGTCCAACTAGGAGGAGGTCCTGGCAGTAGATTTAAGAAATGGGGAATGCCTCGGTGTCCTCCTAGAAGGGCTGGAGGAGGTGGCTGGGGAAAGGGAGGTCTGGGTATTTGTGCAGGTATTTGTGTGGTATTTGTTCATACTGCTACCCGTATGAACCAGACCAGAACCAGACCAGACCTAAGCGACAGAAGATGGATGGATGGATGGATGCTGTATGGTATAGCCCATCTAAGAAGTTTGCGCTTCAGTTTTGGTGAGTGAAATTGTGTTTTATTGGTCTGTTGCTTAGCATTAATTAACAGTTTTTGTGTCTGTACATTACACCCCTACATTTTTTGTAACTTCATAATAAGCTTCCTAGCTTAGTTGATTATTTAACACTACATCCTCTTATCCAGATATGGTTACTTCTGGCTGCACAAAACAACATGAACATGAACAACAAATTTTAACAATGCTGCTTTAAATAGCAGAGTCCAGAAACGAATAGGTAAGAAGGTGCCTCCATCTTTTATATACAGTCTGTGGAATGCACTGACTTTAACTGTTGTCACAGTTAGCACTTGTCAACTTAATATTGCGTTATCGTATACCATAACACAGCTAAGCTGTTGTTATTGTCATATATACAAAAACACCAGTAAACTTTTGGAGCCTCTGTACAGTGCTCCTGGTATTGTTCAATGCGTTCCCATGAAAACCAATAGCCTATGGTATGCAGAATCTAAAAGATGGACTGTTCTAAGTGATGAGTTCTTTTGATTAGATTTACCTCTTGGCTTCTCCTTGTGTAATATCACCACACTGCTGGATCAGATTAAGATTGCAAAGTCAAGACAATATTAATAGAGATTTTTTGTTTGTTGTTGCTTTGTCTTTATTTTCAGTCACCTGAAAACTTTATATTGTTTAACAGAAGCTACATAAATTGCTGAAGCGCTTTGAGTGGTCAGTAAGAGTAGAAACTAAGGCTATATAAATTCCAGTCCATTTCAGTCCATATCCTTCAATGTTTTTGCCATACAGTGACATCAAAAGCAGCCTGCCATGTGCATTCAAACAGACAACTTCATTGTAATTCATAGCTCACCTACTGTAACTTAAAACTACAAAGAAGGTATCTCATGCACTCTCTCACTTCATTTGCTTTATTCAAATGTAGGGTTTCTCCTCTTAGCCAGGCCAAAAACTCCCTGCTTCACTTCCCTTCCCCCAGTTCCATGCATGAGTGGTGTCCACTGAAATCTGGCTATGCCGCAGAGAATTGTGAGAGTGAGAGAATGATTCACTCATATTTTCTCTCTGTTTCTCTCTCCCATAAAGTACACAACATTAATAACAACACACACACACACACACACACACACACACACACACACACACACACCCTTTTCCTGAGACCATACTAAAGGGCACGTCTTGTAAAACACAATGCATCAGTTTGAGTATTATTTATGTGAATATCCCGTGTTTGACTTGTCATCCCTGATATTGTTGTAACCTACGTAAACCGCATTCCAAGTGAATATTCTGTGGATGACATTACTATGGGCAAAGACAAAGGATTATGAACCAAACTGCAAAGAGAACCACCACATGAACCACCGTTCATGTATACATCATCACAGAAAACTCATGCAAATGATAATAGACTCATGAATTAGTTGAACTGG
The DNA here is from genome assembly GCA_015108495.1 of Heterochromis multidens. Lineage (NCBI taxonomy): Eukaryota > Metazoa > Chordata > Actinopteri > Cichliformes > Cichlidae > Heterochromis > Heterochromis multidens. The sequence goes on from VUQS01073905.1 coordinate 2,423, forward strand.
AAACAAATGGGCAGGATTCTGTTTTATAAATATGTGATAAGAATTGTTATGTAATTGGGTTTTGGTATCTTACATTTATATGCGATTATGATGACAGCTTTTCACACTAAATCATCATACTTGATTTAGAGATGTGTATGTGATCTGAAGAGCTTAAATTAATATTGCACTATGATATGACAATATCACTTAAACAGCTATGCTGAAGCTGCATGCAATATTTTGCGGCTGTGCATGACAAGGTGCTTCTCATCCATCCATCTATCCATCCATCCATCCATCCTTATACTATTGGTGGTAGAGTGAGATTCTTGCCTTAAGATTAGCAGCAATTTGGGAGTTTGATAGGAAATGAAAAGCAAACCTTTTGATTATTAGTCATTCTGACACATTAACAGTTCTAACCCATTGTTTTTAATATCTCATTGAACCTTTTTACTAGCTGGTGCAGATTTTTGAATGCCAAAGGTATTTGCAATTCAAACAAAAATCTACTGTCACAATAGTGGCCCTATAAGGCTGCACCATAGATAACATATAAAGATATCTGAACTTCCTGCAGGATATTTTTACATAAAATTTTGTTCCCACTGTCAAAAATTGAAGCCAAATTATGGCTACAATGGGTGCTGACTGGTGACATCATACGCAACCATAATTTCCCTTGTTGAAACAGGAGGGTGGAGATGTGGTATTAAGATCCTGCCCCACCTTGGAACAACTGCATCTACATCCTGGACAGTCTAAAGCAGTGAAATAAAGCAGAGGTCATCTATTAATCAGAACCTCAATGGTTTGATTCTCCTTGTGCCTCAAGCCTGCATGTTGATATTTCTTTGGGCAAGATATGGAACCCTAAATTTCCTCCTAGTGCATTCATTGGAGTGTGAGTGTGTGCATGATAGAAAAAGTGCTTAAAGGCATAGGATAAAGTGTTGTATTGTGTGTGTGATAATATGGCTCGTAGCAAAGAGAGGTTTGAGTGATCAGTTGAAGTAGAGAAGTGCTATATCAGTTCTTTCAGGCTTGAAAAGTAAGGATTGTACTTTTCATGTTGGAGAGTGTGCCTCTGGTCTGCGTGACGTAAATTTCGTCATGAAATGGTGAGCGCAAGGGTCTTTGCAGATGTCGGTGTGCCTGACTGTTTTTTTTTTGTGACCATGCAGACTCATCTGCAGAGAATTTACATCACAACACACCCAACTATACATGCACTTTAGGCGGCAGACTTCAACTGGACTTCAAAGTAGTATAACAGGAATGACTACTTGGCTGTCAGGTCTCCAGCTGTTTGTGTCCATGTCCGCAATGGATATATGGACATGGAGTATAATCTAGGCTTTAATGAAAGATGACATCTGATGTGCCGCTGTAGATTTCGAAGGGCAAATGCTTCTTGCAGTGAATTTCCAAGTGTTGTCTGTGGCATGGGTTTTGAATTAGACATTATTATATTTATTTGACCTTCTTTTCTGAAGGAATTTTTTTCTTCTGATTGGCAGAGAATTGTAATTGATAGTATAATAAGGCCATGACAAAAAGGGTAGACACACTGTTTGACAGTTTAAGATCGTGATTTAGTGAGCAAACTTAGATAGCTTAAATACAAAACTAATGAGTGTGCATATCCGTAAGATCAGTGGTGTAGGGTTTGCATTAGTGTGAAGATGTGTGAAAACATAAAGAAACTAAGTTAACACATGGCATAGTGGCAGGCAGGTAGGTGAGAGAGAGACAAAATGAAGTGTCAGCCACAGCTTTATGTCTGGGAACACAGGACACAGGTGTTGCCAGCTGGCACTGAGGAACCCTGCCCTGCCCACTGGGAGCCTGGAACACATACAGAGGAAAAGGTTGAAAGAATAAAGCAGAAGTCTTTACAACAGAATACCACATCACTGCCAGGGAAAGAATTTACATTGAGTGGTGGCTATCAGATGGCAAAGAGAAAGCTGCTAGTGGAGAATAAACTTCAATCAGCTATCAGAAGATCTAAATGTGTCATTGGGGAAGAAAGACTCAAATGATTAGCTATTGCTGAGAAGTACAACTGTAACTAGGAGACACCAAAGCAGTGGAGCTGTTCTCTACAGAGTAGTAAAGCTGTTCAAAAGAAAAAAGTAGAAACCCACACCAATCAGGATGATTTCATTTTACCTCTTGTCAAAGGTATGTTTGGAGTGATAATTGGTGAGTAATCAGCTAAAAAAAACCCACCCATTTTCTTAAACACTTCCCAACTTGGAGTCATGTGGGGCTGGGGGCCTATCCCAGTTGTCCTAAGGTGAGAGGTGAGTTACACCTTGAACAGGTTGCCAGTCAATCACTGGGCTAAACCAGAGAGATAGGCTACCTCACATTCTCACTGGGTAATTGTACTGACAGAGCTCTGACTATTAAGAAAAACTCACTGCAGTCCTTCCAAAAGAGGGGTGGGCAATTAATTTTCCCAAGATGCCACATGAGAAACTGGGCCTGTTGCAGAGAGCTGCACCAATAAGCTGAACTTGGTTCTGCTCAATATTAATTTTATCTCTTTATAAACTTCTACTGCTAATAGTAGATGTTACAATTAGGCAATGGAAATGAAAAATAGGCATAGTAAAAACACAAACATTTTGTCATGTATAATGAAGGCTGAGGACCCCAAATGCAGACGTCCAATAAAGCAGTCTTTATTTGAAAGGAAACAAAATCCACAGAACACACAGGCATGCTGGGGAAACACTGGGAGCTAAGAACTAGGGAAGGACTACAGAATGGGAAACAGGCGGAGGGGAACAGGATGACGCAACAATGAACTAAGACCAACTGAGGGAATACATTTACAAGTTGATGAGGGCAAAGTGAAGACACCTGGAAAACACACACAACTGAACTAAAACTATAATCGAGGCACAAGGACACATGACTAACAAAATAACTCAGGAAGAACTAAATAAGGGCGCATCACTGATAGAGACTAAAAAAATAGATGAGGAACACTTGGGAAGACAGGGTAAACTGAAGGAAGGAATATAATGAACTAAATAACTGTAACAAAAGCATAAGGTACCAAATAACAAAATTAAAAACACTGGGTCAATGACAGAGGGACCATGACACACATTTGATCACTATTTAATCAAAAATTTCAAAAACTGAACAAAATGTGCATGTTTTTGCAAAATTTCAGACTTATACAACGTGCTACTGCTATTCTGCTTGTAGCTTCATTACTTCATTTGCAGTTTTTAAGTTTTTTTTTTTTTTTCTTGTTGGGTTTGAACAAGTGCATTAAAGTCAGGTTTGATGTCTGAGATGAAAAATGTGAAGGACAGTGGAGATGTGATTGTCAGAATCTGTATCTGGATTTGTTAAACTTCATCACTGAGAATTTTTGTTCACATATAATGGTAAATCCAAAGGAACCAATGTCTTCTGGGCATGTCTCTTTATTTCTATGTGTTTGAGAGAAGAATAAAAATCCAGCAGTAATACAGACTTGAAGTGTTCTGACAGTAGTGAATCAGACTGCAGATCAATAAGTTCAAACTGAACATCACTAGATGCATTATCCACACTGCAAGTGAAGGGAGATGAAATGTGCATTTCACTTTCAACTATTCTGAAGTCTTCAAATCACCTTGAAAACTTATTATGCAGGGCTTCTAACATGGATGAGTACTGGCTGAGGTGATCAGCTGATGATATGGCTTCTTTCACTGTTGGCATGTGAGTAACAATGCTGCTTTCCAGTTGGCTTGAAAAAAACTGCAGTTTTCTCATGAAATCCTTCACCAGGCTGTACATTTCAAGTGCAAATAGACTCTTGCTTGGCAGTTTGGTATTTAGTTTATTCTTTAGTGCAGTCACATCAACAGCAAATGCAAGATCTGCATTCCATTCTACATCTGAGAGCTCTGGAATGTCTTTGCCTTTCTTTTCACAAAACTCAAATTTCTGCTCTCAGGTCCTATTCTCTTTTTATAGTACTTTGCCCAGGCTGAGCCAAATGAGGGCTGTGTATTAGCCTGTGTCACTGTGTTCAGTCTCATGCTCCTCCAAAAGTCCAACAACCTGTGAGTCAGTGCTCTTGCCCTGATTAGGTTAACTATTTTAGTTATTTTAGTTTTAGTTTTACAACATCAACACCATGGTTAATTTTTACTGACTTACACCTCCCGATGTATAAAACAAAAAATGCAAAATACCAACTTTAGTTCTGGATTAATTTCAGTCACTTTATCTTGCATCTGCTTCAAATGTCCAACATTTTAGCAATTTTGATTCCATTATCGATATCACTTCTGGATTAGATTCCTTATCGATTGTCTTATCGATTCTCATTGGGTTCTCATTGACTCTGCTTTGAGAGTGACCACCATCACTAAGCAACATATCAGAGACATTACATTTGTGCAAATCAATTGCATGCTGTGTGGTCAAATGTTTGTGCATGTTGGAGGCATTTCCCTCCTTTGTTGTGATCAGTGTTGGACTCATTACAATAAAGTAATGTATTACACATTACTCGTTACTTAAAATAATGCAGTACATTACTTAATTACTCACTGGAAAAAGTAATTTGTTACACTACTCATTACATTACTTTCGCATTTCTCCGTAAAATGACCTGAAACACATTCTCATAATTACCAGTTAACAATATAAACATTAGGCTCCCAAACACCAACACAAATCCCTATTTTAATGAGGACATACATACAATTCTTTTCTTAGTATTTAGGTATGAACACAAAGCCAACAACACAAAGCAGTTGAAAATCAGCACAAACTCCAAAGCAATCGATTCTACTGTAGAAACATGAACAGGTACAAACAGAGGCTGCAGCCTGACTGCTCATCACTGCCTTTGTTACCTGTTGAAGTTCAGGCTCTGGCTGCTGGACTGCAGGGTCAGCATTCACTCAGCTTTAACATCACTCTGGGTTCTTGCTTTGTGTTAGCATGCTGTCTATGCAAATACTTGCAATGAGCTGAAGTTGTGTTGTCATGCAGTTGTTTCTGTCCTGGATGCAGTTTGCACTTTACCATCACGCTCTTGTCCTTTTGTGCAATAAAAATAAAAATAATGTCCATATCCCCACTATAGACCCCTCCACTATTCTTGCATTATTAACTGCAAGTGGAACTGATAAGCGGAATAGCTAGGCAAGCAGACTAACAATTCCAAGGAATTGAATTACTGGGAACCGGTTCTCGATTCCCATCCTTACATTTGTCCCATTTCAGGTCAAACCTATCCAAGCATGCAGTTACCTCCATGAACAAATCACTCCCTGCCATAGTCCCTTTCATTGAATGCTCTTCTGCCAGCTCCTCCATAATCTCATACTCTTTTGTTATCCCATGTACAAAGATGAGTTACTGGGCTGTGTTGCAGACATCACAGCTCTCATCTAGAGCCAAGGTGAAAAAGTCAAAATTCCCCCTTTGTTTTTCAACTGATCCAGATTTACCACAGTGCCCTCAATCCGTCTTGTTACGGTTCACATCAAGAGAGGCACATTTTCAAATGCTTCTTTTTTTCTCAGGGCTTATTAGCACAGCAGAGTCCACCAAACACTCTTTGATAAATGCCATCAGAGAACAGCTTACTCTTTTTTGTGATTTTGTGGGAAATCGCAAAGCTGGTCTTGACTACTCCATTTCTGCATTCACTTGCACACAGTCACTTTCAGTATAAAAGCAATAAAGTTGTATTGTGATTTCCCAGAAAATCACAAAAAACAGTTTAGTAATTCTTCCCACTGTCCAAAATTGAAGCCAAATTATGGCTACAGTGGGTGCAGATATCTTCCACTGGTGACATCATGTGCAACCATAAGCCATTCTTTGATGGGGAGTTTATCAAGGAGTGTTTGGTGAATTAAATGGGACAACTTGCATGATGCATTTTTGTTTGAATCCTAATTTCCCATTGACCTCACGCGGGCCAGACAGGGACAACCCGTGGGCCATGCAATGCCCAGGTCTGTCCTAGAAACAAGTCTTCTCACTCAGCAGTTTGGGGTATAAAAATGCATGTATAGAATTAGTAGTCACATGTAATGAAAAATGAAAACTGACTGCACTAATTGCTGCCTTTGCCCCAAAATAAGGTTTCAAAAGCATTTTTTGTGATATATTTTTATTACTCATGTGCAATGTTACATTACATTATGGCTTCATTATTAGCTCAATTCAGAGTGCCAGCAGATTAGAGAGATATATACCACCACCTAAAAAATGTCATGCTAGTCACCATTATGGGCATAGTCAGCCAAGAAACATCAAAAGTATAATAACATAATAATAATAATATTAATCTTTCCTACAATAACCATAACCATAGCAGCTGAACCTCTGTCATGAACCTCTTGTCATGGCTTACGGAATTTGCTGAACCCAAGGAGCAGACTAAACAACAATCTTGCAAATAAGAAGTTTATTTACAAAAACTCAATAAAGAGGAAGTAAGCACAGAACATAAGGTCTGGCATAAGCATGTAAATCTGGCTCTCAGGGAGAGTCTGTAAAAGAGGGAGAGGGAGTGTTAGCGGAGGCAGGAGTCTTGACAGTCGAAATTGAATGATAAATTAAAAGCCTTACTTGAGATCCAGGGAGTTTGTCACTGGGAGGGGTTTGATGGAGGGCTGGCTGGAGCTGGGGGTTTCTAGAGCTGTACAGTAGAGAGTGAGCAGGCAGGTGAGTTTTCGAGATCAGCCATGATCCAAGGGTTCCACAGAGTGAAGCAGGTGAATTCCTCAGGAGAGTTGCTGGTGATTCACAGGCAGGTGGCTGTATTCTTGAACACAGAACACCATGAAGTAGGGGCAATCTGGTGGAGAACCACAGCCTAAATACACAGCCTTCAGACGAGTTGATCAGCCATAGGTGTGCGAGGCAAGCCCGTGAAGCACGGTCCACCTCAAGGCAGAGCGTGACCTGCCCATCAGTCCACCTGAAAAGAGAAGAAAAACTACCCCAGCCAGCCCGCACCCTGACACCTCTGCCTCTACTCTACTCTTCCACTGCACATCAACACAACTGGCTCCTGATTAAGCTGTTCATTAGTGCTTTGGGGACAGGGGTAGGAGGAATTCTATTCAGGACTCTTGAAATGTCATGTCTCTCTCCTGTGCCGCTGCTAGAGTTGCAAAAAAGGGTCAACGGCATGGCTTTGCTGGTTACAGCTGTTCACTGCAGTAACCACAAATGGGCAATGGCTGCAAAAATGATGCCTGAGGATTTGTTGTTGATGAAAGAGTTCACAGTAAATTTCATCAAAAGCTGGCATTATGTGCAAAGATGGGAAGGAACAACCAGAAGCTTTTCTTACACTTGGTGAACTCCTGCACTCCTGTCCAGTGGCTTTTTCATAATAAGGTTCTCACTTGACTTTTTGAACTGCATGAAGAAAATCAGGACATATTTTTTGACACCTGGTTTTAAGTGTCAGATAGATTTTGTGGCTTAGTAAATCAGGTGACCTTATAATACTTTCCCACAAGTAAAAGCAGTGTTTGTGTTATATGTCAGTCTTGTATCATTGCCATTGTGATATATCATAATAACTACATCAGAATGCATTTGGTGAAAGATATGCAAGTGCCACACATATATTTGTTCAGTTTATGAAAACATAAATATAAAAATGAATACTTTGTTGTTGTCTTGTGTACCATTCCGAGTTATGATTAAAGTTTGTGTAAGCCAAAAAAGGTTTCCATTTCCATTCCATTTTCTTTCGCTTAAGTTTGGTCACGAGGCAGCAGGCTAAGCCAGGTATTCCAGATGTCTTTTTCCTCAACATTTTCCAGTTTCTCTGAGGGGATCCTAAGGCCAGATGAGTTATATAATCTCTCCAGAGAACTCAGGGTTAACCCCACGGCCTCCTCCTTGTTGGATGAAAACATCCAAAGAGAGGCATCCTGATCATTTGCCAGAATCACCTCAGCTCACGCCTTTCGAGGCAAAGGAGAAACAGTTCTACTTTGAGCTCCCTCCAGATGTCTGACCTCTTCCCACTATCTCTAAGATAAAACCCAGCCACCTTACAGAGGAGAGCATTTTCAGATACTTGTGTCTATAACCTTGTTCTTTCAGTCACAAAGAACAAGGTGAGAGTTATTGAGAGTACATTGACAAGTAAATCGACAACTTGACGTTCAGCTCTCTCTCACAATGATTGGATGCCAAACCCACATTAATACAGATGCCTCACAAATCCATCTGAAGCTTCAGCTGTCATGAACAAGATTCTGAGATAATAGAACTCCGTAACTGAACTGAAGAAGCAATTAATATTTTAAAGAACACAGGAATGGGATTTTTATTTCAGGAATCCAAAACAGCAGGTTTCGCTTTGTAATTCTTATTAAACCCATCAACAAAAGCAAAGAGGGTTAGCTAAAATATCCTCTGAATCTTAATGGTAAATGCTAAAAATAAAGTCATTCTAGTTAGTAATTGTGCAGTCCTAGTTATCCTTTTTTGGCTTTGGAGCTAAAGTTAAACTGCAACTTGATTTTGAAAGGAAGTGTGAGAACAAAATTGTGTTCATTTCCAGGTACAAAATAAGTGTATTATTTACAGTCCTATCTACTGTACTTTACTGGCCTATTATTTCTCTGTCCTACAGACACAAGCACTCAGTGTGCAGAGTAGCTATGTGGGTACATTAAAGGAGACTCGATTCAACAGATTCTAACCGAGAAACACTTCTGGCTCTCAACAGAAACAATAAAAGAGCTCCTTGGTATCTCCTGTGGCATACGGGGCCATTTGTTTTTGTCAGAAGGCTTCTCAGCACCCTGCTAATGTGCTTCCAGGATGCTGCTACTGACTTTTCCCTCAAGGCGGAAATCCATCCTAATTATTCACATTCTGAAGTGAGCTCCATGGTGAAGACCTTCTTCCATGGTATATCCATTGTCACATACATCTTAATAACTCACCTCCCTGTAGGCTGTAGCCAATCTGCTGCACACTCCCAACAGCTCTTTATACAGAAAGTACATTATGTGTACTGTCTATGTGTGTACATGTGTGTGTTCATACATTTGTGGATGATGAATTTGAGTATTTCCTGGCAAGAGCAATTGGACAGACAAAAAGAGGTACACACTAACCACATAGCTATGACAGGTTGTACAAGTCATAACTCATTTTAGGCTTGTCAGGGTTGGGCAGGCTGCAGGGCTTTTCTCTCTCCATTTTCCTCAGGTGGTGAAGTGGGTTAGTCTGGGTGCTGCCCAGGGGCTGAGCTGCTTTTCCGGCCTTTCCGCACCTGTTGTGCATCTGCTCGTTAAGGCTGTGTACTTAACCCCATAGACTGTTTCGTATGCTCAGTTCATTGCTGATTTCAAAGCTTTTTTTTTTTTTTAACATCCCTTATGTGAAGAGGAAGCTGGCCGTTGCTTGTTTAATCTGCAACAGGGGAATTGGTCTGCATCTGAGTTTTCCATTGAGTTTTGTGTTCTGGCTGCTGAGACTGGGTGGCAGGAGAAAGCTTTGCGAGGAGCCTTTTATAATGCGTTAAACGATACCTTGAAAAATGAAATGGCAAGCCGTGATGAACCCAAAAGCTTGGAAGAAATAATAACTTTGGTCATTCGCATTGATAATCGTTTGAGGGAAAGACAAAGGGAAAGGAACTGCAAGTCCCGGCCAACTTCCACTTGCTGCTCCACTTCTACTTCCGGTTCTTGTTTCTCCCCACCTTCCTCTTCTGGGGCTGAGGCACCTAGCTCCCCAGCTGCTCATGCTGAAGAACCAATGCAGTTGGGAAGAGCTAAGCTAACATCAGAGGAACGGCGGTGGAGAATCATGGCAAAGCTCTGCATATATTGTGGTCAGCCTGGGCATTTCATTGGCACCTGCCCGGTGTAGCCAAAAACCAGTGCCCTTCAGTAAGGGTGGGGATACTGGTGGGTGGGCAGCAGTGTTAATTTCGTTGATGAATAATTTTTGTCATAGTTTTCGTCAACGACCTTTTCTTCTTTTTTTCTTATGAAAACAGGACGATAACTAAATAAAAATGAATCCATGACAACAAAAACTGTTGTGAAATATATTGACACT
>VUQS01073906.1:7425-25672 GCA_015108495.1 Heterochromis multidens
CACAAACTCCTGTGCATACACAGACAGACGGAGAGGTGGTAAGGGGTTATTTTGCAGGATGCTAGAGAGAATAGAGGGAGAGTGGGGAGGGAGAGAGAGAGAGAGAGAGAGAGAGAGAAAGCAAGAGAAGAGGGAGGGAACACAGAGGGAGGAGAGAAAGTGTAAGATAGGGGGAGGGAAAACCAAATGAGAAAAACAGAGAGAGAGAGTGGGTAGCATGTTGAGGGAAGGTATGGATATCCAAAGCAAACAGAAATACAGAAATGTGTAAAGACAAAAAATGAGGTGTGGACTTAAAAATGTGGTAGGAGCTGGTGTAATCTCCATTATTACAGCAACCTGTTGAACAAAGTCTTACATTACAGTGGCGGAATTTATGCCAGCTGACTAATGACCTTGTTTTTTGTTTCTGTCTATATGTTCCTGAAAACGCAGTTGTATTTAAACTCACAAACTGTCTTTATAATATATTTACACTACACATGCTTCGACACTTACAGTATGTGTGCATGCACATATGGTTAACACATCAAGAGCATGTCATATTAGAAAGAACACAAATAATTTCAGTGGAGCTCCCTATAACTGGAAAGATATTTAAAAAATCCCAAGTTCCATGTCTGTATTTGTTTGGGGCATGTGTGCGATCTTGAACGAGCGGATAGTGTTCTTGTACGAACCTGATATGACTTTACTGTCTTCAAAGCATTACATTTCTCTCCTGTTAGGGGATTATCCATGAGGGGCGCTTTTCCATGTGAGGGTTTCCCAAATGGAAATATCCTTTCATCCTCTGCCATGCAGATGTGTGCGTGCGTGTTTGCAGGAGTTTGTGTGTGTTTATGTGGAAATCCCACATCAAATTTCATATTGGCTGTGGCTGCAAAAATACAAGCATGATAGGATAGTTTAGGCACTCTACAAAGATTTTGTGGAAACTCGTAACAATATCACACCCACAGCGAGCTACATTCACTGTGTAGTTTTATTATAAATTGAAAATAATGCAGGAATTCTCATTCATAAATACAAAGAGCTGCTAACATAAATACAAAGCCGCAGTGCAGGAGGAATAGAATTACTATAGATTATATGATGGAGCCTTTTGTGAATTATGCTTCCACATTAACAACAATGTGGCATAATGGTTTAGCTTGTGAATCATTGTGTATAAGACTACAGATTTTTATCCAAAGACCAAGCACATTTTATACTTTGATATTGCGTGCAATTTAACAAAGCAAATATAACAGTATCACATAAGAAATGCTCTTGCGCCACATTGTGCTCCTTGGCATCCATGACCACATTAACAAATAGTGCATTACTAAATGCTTTTTAACAGTCTTGCCTCAAGCTTCCTCTAACCCCCACACTTTTCATGTCATCTTTATGGCCATGATGCTATACATATATGTACCCATCTTTCTATCAATCCAGCTGTCTGATCTTACACACATAGTTTTTAGACAAATGTTGCATGTTAATAATAAACTTTTTTTTTTTTTTTTTACATTTATTTAACAAGAAAGTGAAACTTATTAGGCAGGATTAACCTAGCATTTTTTTCAGTGGCAGCAGAAAACAGAGAACTCCCAGCAAATTTCACACAGACTGGCCCTCTTTCTGTAGTCCAGTAGTACTAGCCACTGATCCACTGTGCTTCCAAAGCCTCTGTTGTGCCATTTCAGATTTTAAAATGAAAGCAATGCTGCCTTTATCTTTTCTGGTAACTGAGGAGGAATGAGGAGACAGTTCTGTTGACTCATTGCCTCTTCATTACCCCTGTTCTAGCTCTTTTGAAATGTGCAACCAATTTAAAATCATGTTTGTTTTTTTTCAAAAAGCAGTAAAATATCCTATTTTTTAAATTTGCTATGCTATCTTTTTTGCAATTTTCAATTTAATATTGGGTTTAAATGATTAGCAAATCACATTTATTCACATTTTACACAGCTCCGCAACTTTTCTGGAAAAGGGCTTGGACGTATGCACATGTAGTATATATTTGATATTGTAAAACAGTGAAGACAGAGTTTTTTTCAAGTAAAAATCAAGTTTAAATTATCAAACAAACACTGGGTTTATGTGAGTAAGCTGCTTAAAAGATAATAAAGTTTTTTTCTATCATTGGAAGGCCTTTTTTTCTGTAAGAAAGCCACCCATTCAGCAGGCATGTCTATTACATGGCCGGCCACCTACATCAAACACCCACACACATGCACTCTTTATTCCAAAAGGAATATGGTGTAAATTTTACATGAAGCCACCAAGCTTAACCAGGACAGTTACAGGGTGAGGCCTGGTCAGGCAAAGGGAAAAAAATGAAAGGGAAAATCCTATCAACTTTGACCTAATTTTATAGTTTACCCTGTGGCTAATGAACTCCATGCGAGCAAAGTAGGGTAATGCTTGACCCCTTGCAGGGCAGCTTGCTGCAGAATGAATGGCAAGCATAGTAACAGCCAAGGCTGCAAGACTCACCCGCAACAGGATTCCCCCTCTTAGCCCTTAAGTCATTATGCAACAAAAGAAAATCTGCTATTAAAAAAAAAAAGAGGGGGAGGAAAATAAACGCTAATGTTCCAATACTTTTTCACAATACTTTTTTCTGCTTAAAGCTAATGTTCACTGATGCAAGCACGTTTTATTTTCACTGCCCAGACAGAGATCTCAACAAGGTTATAACATTCAAGACTGAATGATAATGACAATTGGGATAAAGTAACTGGGATGCAAATGTTTGCCATTCTTCTGAGAAATACAGAAAACACACCAAGTTGTAATCTAACTTGGACATGATCTTGTTATAAAACATAAACATAAGCTGTGCTGCATTCCTTTGCATTATTTTCTCTGAGGAAGCAATAGATGCTGTGGACAATTACACCAGCCACTTGCATTCGGCCCTTTTCAGTATAATATTCAATATAAAATACTTTACACACACTCACATAAACACCAGTACATAGTGACAGATTCTACATTGACTACTTTGGACACTGACACCATTTGTGTCAATTTGCTTCTGTACACCATCACAGTAGATTTTAGATTAAACAATCAATATGTAATTTAAGTACAGACTTTTAGCTTTAATTCAAAGATTTAAAAAAAAAAGTAATGCACTAACTGTTCAGGATTTATAGCTGTGTTTATATATCATCCCCTTTTTTCAGAGGCTCAAAAATAATTAGACAGTTGACTGACAAGCAGTTTCATGGCCACGTAAGACCCGTTCCCTCATTATTCCAATGACAGATTTAAAGCTCTGGAGTTGATTCAATGTGCTGAACTTGCATTTGGTTGCTTTTCATTTGAACTCTCAATATGAGGTCCAAAGATTTACAAAAAATGATGTCATTGTACAATTATCTATGGACCTAACTGTAAGTTAAGAGTAGATCCACTAAAAAAGAATCTTCTATGCTTCAACAGCTTGTGTAGCCAAATAACCACACTTATTTTCTCCAATAAAACAGCTGTCATTGATTACTTGCTGGTGAAATATAATGTAGCTTTCACAGCCCATTCACACTTTGGGCTTTCTACTCAGTGAGCTAGTGTTACATAGAGCCACACATAACAAATTCTACCTTTATAGGTGATTTATTGCATTGAAATTACCACCTAAATTGCAAATGGGCAGAAATTGATCCTAGCTCAGTTTGTCAGTTGAGCACCACTCAATCACACTTTGACATAGCAGTGTAAAAAAGAAGCAGACTAAAGCACCTCACACCAGACTGGCTTGACAAGAGAAATAATTGAGAGTACGACTCATACTTGTCTGCATCTTCATCTCGTTCACTAATTCACATTCTGTTTCCTTTTGATGCTTTTTGTTTGGGAATTTTTGCCTTTATTTGATTTGTGCAGCAGTGAAGAGTGGACAGGAAAGAGGGGAGAGAGAGCAGGGGAAGACACACAGCGAAGGGCCTGCAGGTTGGACTCAAACCCGGGCTGCTGCATTTCAGCCATATGGCATGTGGTCGTCTGCTCAACCAGTGAGCTCCTCTGACACTTTTTAACATATATATTCATATATGTACATATATAGATAAGGGTAAACATGGCCAAAAAACATGATCAATTGACTCAAAGTTTCTTCTCTATCCAAACAACTGATTTCAATGACATTTATGTTCCACACATACATACTTCTCTTTGTGTTGAAATTGTGTAAAATTCACAACTTAGCAATGAATTCTCCAAACCTCAGGACAAATCCTGAAAGGCCACATTTTTTTTTCTTTTTCTAGTATTGAAAATGATGAAAAGTGTCTCATACTGAATTTAACCCTGATAAAAAATTGGAAACTCAAACCACACTATCAGTTAATTCACTTTTTACAGGTAGACAAAAATACTGTGGTCCTCAGACATAAAATATTCCAGTAGTAGCAGGTAGTAGACACAAGCACCTAGTAACACAATGTGTATAACTTCTACTACCCTAATAATAACATTTGGGAAGCAAAAATAATTGTTTTTTTAATCAATAGCTTCAAACCACTCAGTGTTACTAGGCAGCTGGTTTAGTTTCTATGATTGTGAGGATTAACAATACAATCAAATTTTCTCATGGGATTACACAAAGCTCTCTATAATCAGCCATTAAACTGTTCTCACAAGCCACAAGTCTATTAATTGTAAGAAGAGCATATCTAAGAACATTAGCCACACATAAGGGGTAATAGCAGCTCACTCCATCATCTAACTATTCTTTGTTTTCATTAAACTGTAATGTGAAGCAGCATTTTTCACTAATGTCTGATTGCAAGAAAAGCACATGCCAAATAACTAGCATACCATTTTCACGTGAAGTTTAGTTGAAATTGGCTTTTGAAAATAAGGGTGAAAACAAGTGACTGAGTAATAAATTATAAAAACTGCATTCTGAGAATTTCTACCCTGCAGCAGCTCTCCATCCCTCTGTAACATACAAAAGTACACAAACACAGTTTGGAGTTCTGGGGTTCTCTCCAGTGTAAATCTCATGCCATCTGATGGGGTCTGATGCAAATGCATTCACATCTCTCTGTAGTCTGCTCCACTCCAGGCTCCACACACAGGCAGACACACACACACAGACTCAAAATCTGGATTTCACTAGTAACTATTTACTGACATATCCTGCTATGCCACACCTGCCATTCTGCACCTGTCCACCCGGGCCCTGTACTACAAAGCAAGTCTAAGTCTATAGCTTTCCATTATCTGGCTTCACTTACCCTAACATCAGCAAGCAGGCTAAGTGATCACACAAAGGTGTTGATCAGCTCAATAAGTTACAGTGCATCCAGAAATTATTCACAGCACTTCACTTGTTCCAGATTTTGTCATGTTACAGCTTTATTCCAAAATGGATTAAATTCATTTTTCGCCTCAAAATTCTACACACAATACCCCATAATGACAAAGTGAAAAAAGTTTGCTTGAAATTCTTGCTAATTTATTTAAAATAAAAAGCAAAAATATAAACATGGACATAAGTATTCACAGCCTTTGCTCAATACTTTGTTGAAGCACCTTTGGCAGCAGTTACTGCCTCAAGTCTTTTTGAGTATGATGGTACAAGCTTGGCACAGCTATTTTTGAACAGTTTCTTTGCCGAACCTCTCATGCTCCATCAGGTTGGATGGAGTGCATGGGTGCACAGCCGTTTTTAGATCTCTCTAGGGATGTTCAATTCGGTTCAAGTCTGGGCCTTGGCTGGGAAATTCGCAGAGTGGTCCTGAAGCCACTCCTTGGTTATCTTGGCTGTGTGCTTGGGGTCGTGGTCCTGCTGGAAGATGAACCTTCGCCCCAGTCTGAGGTCCAGAGCACTCTGGAGCAGGTTATCATCAAGGATGGCTCTGTACATTGCTGCATTTGTCATTCCCTTGAACCTGACTAGTCTCCCAGTTCCTTCTGCCAAAAAACATCCCCACAGCAGGATGCTGCCACCACCATGCTTCACTGTAGGGATGGTATTGGCTGAGTAATGCCTGGTTTCCTCCAGACAATGAAGAGTTTAATCTTGTTTCATCAGACCTGAGAATTTTGTTTCTCATGGTCTGAGAGTCCTTCAGGTGCCTTTTGGCAAAATCCAGGTTGGCTGTCATTTGCCTTTTACTGACGAGTGGCTTCCATCTGGTCACTCTACCATACAGGCCTGATTGGTGGAGTTCTGCAGAAATGGTTGTCCTTCTGGGAGGTTCTCCTTTTTCCACAGAGCAACGCTGGGGCTCTGTCAGAGTGACCATCAGGTTCTTGGTCACCTCCCTGACTAAGGCCCTTCTATCCTGATTGCTCAGATTGGCCAGGCGGCCAGCTCTAGGAAGAGTCCTGGTGGTTCCAAACTTTTTCCATTGAAGGTTGATGAAGGCCACTGTGCTCATTGGGGCCTTCAATGCTGCAGAAATTTTTCTGTACCCTTCCCCAGATCTGTGCCTCGATGCAATCCTGTCTCGGAGGTCTACAATTCCTTGAACTTCATGGCTTGGTTTGTGCTCTGACATGCACTGTCAACTATGGGACCTTATATAGACAGGTGTGTGCCTTTCCAAATCATGTCCAATCAACAGAATTTACCACAGGTGGACTCCAATCAAGTTGTAGAAACATCTGACAGATGATCAGTGAAAACAGGATGCACCTGAGCTCAATTTTGAGTGTCATAGCAAAGGCTGTGAATACTTATGTACACGTCATATATATATATATATATATATATATATATATATATACGATTTTAAAAAATAAATAAATTTGCAAGAATTTCACGTGAACTTTTTTCACTTTGTCATTATGGGGTATTGTGTGTAGAATTTTGAGGTGAAAAATAAAATTTAATTAATTTTGGAATAACGCTGTAACATGACAAAATGTGGAACAAGTGAAGTGCTGTGAATACTTTCCAGATGCACTGTAACCCTTGGTTTTCCAGTCTAGCTGGCTTGGCAGGCTTACAGCACAATAAAATTGTTTTAAATGTTTGCAGCAAACAGGAAAAAGTCAAGGAATGGCGTTGCATCTAAGACTCTATATATTACTGATGCTCATCAGGGAAAATTTTAGACCTTCTTACTTTCCATGCAGTGAGGTCTTAGGGATCTTCTAGGAATATTGATGCTATTTTCTGGCGAACTGATTGATCAGTGGGTGGTGGTTTCATACCTTTTGATTTCTAACCTTGAACATGCTCTGGAGCAGGATAGGTCTGCAGCATAAGTTACCATGGAGATGTACCCCGGTAAGAAGGGAACCACCTTTGTAGTACAGAAAACCCAGGGCCAACCCTGACGTTACCCCAAACCTGCTTCGCAGTACAGGCCTCAGATGTCCTCACTGATTTCCTGCTGCTGCAGGTGATTATATTATCAGTCAACTATTTGCACACCTGTTTCTCATTATTTCATAAGTAATATTAATAGTGACCAGCAAAAATATGCTTTGCCAGATTATCTAGGTTGCCCAGAAGAGATTATAACCTGTTCTTCCTCTCTGTATTTGTACTGGGGAGCACCTGCCTGGCCCTCACCAGTGTCTGCCAACATTAGCCTTTTGGTTCTGTTTGACACTTTGTTCTGCATTTTTGTTGTTGTCTGTGAGCCTGCTAATCCACCAAGCTTAGTTTACCAAACCTGCCTTGCCTTCTGCAGTCTGTTCACAGTCAGCAATACAACTTTACACATATTCTACAATATATGAACCAAAAGTTGCATTTCAATTATTACACATTTAAAATTTGATTTACCCTGCACTCATACATCCATTAGGCATAATTTTTTTATACCAAAACATTGCACTTGGGGAACTAAATTAGTTCAGGATTACAAATCATGTTGTTTTCTGTTCTATTTCCTAGTTGGATGGGAAATCATGCATTTTACAAAGAAATTACAGTGGCATTTTGAAAAAAAAAAGGCACTTATACAAGTTTGGGGAAAGACTAGGATGAATCACCTAAGTGAACGTGACCCTATTTTTTCCTGAATATCTTAATGTGCTACAGCAGCACACAAAAGATCTAGTTTATGTTTATGTGACATCTACCATGCTGCTTTGTGTATGAGCACACATTGTCCTTATGCAAGCCTGTTAGTGGTCGACATGGCCTAAAGAGAGTATTCAATTACACATGAATGAACCAAGAAACACACAGAGCAGCACTCTTACTTTGGCCCTCTTTTCAACCATCTCATAAAAATTACAGAATAAAACTCAACCAGAGCCTCCCAGATGCAAATACTTGGCTGCCACTACCAAGTAAGCAATTTCTAAAGTGCTGTGTTGTCTTAGTGCAATGCAACACTTTTGTCATTTCAACTGAGAATCAGCAAATCCAGCTGCAAATTATTTTGTTTTACCTTTAAAGACACTTTTAGCACCCTGGCCAGCCTACTGGTGGGAAATCATCCCACAGGAAAAACTGGGGCTTGCTACTAAGGAGCAACTGAACTTTCAAAGAGTGAGGTGACTGCCTATGGATGAATTTTTTTTTTATTCTAAAATCAGTCACGTGGTACATGGTACCTGTACCATGGGGGGCCAGCCAGAGTAATGGCTGTAGATGGGAGGCCAACCTGAGTAAAGTTTATGTGTGATAGACAGTGATGCTTGCAAGAGAGATGTCACAATACAAGAAATTATGCAGTTAGTACCAATACCATGAAATGCCAAAATTCTCATTATCCACCAGGAATAAATAAATGAAATGCATGTATTTCAATATAAACTTTTCAGAATGATTAATTTATCTCATAATCAGTCTCAAATGAAAGCCTTAACCTGTACTCTACTCTTGGTGTGTTTTCATATGTTATATCAATTGCATTTGTAGTCACTATTTCACATGATATTATTATATGCTTCCTTTGGTACTTTCAGTGAAAGCTTCTTTCAACTGCCCCCTTATTCACAAGAGGTCACTGCAGCAGGTAGCCCTGCATATTTGTTTTGACAGATTTTTACACTGGATGCCCTTCCTGATGCATCCCCAAAGGGATTTGTGTCTCATCCTGGTCTCAAACCAAGGACATTTCATGTGTTAGGCAAATGTGTAAACCACAACCCTATGGAGCCACACTAGCACCTTTGGCACTATCAGTATCATAGTCTTATTTTCAGAATTTTGGCATTAACTGGATAGCTTAGTATTGGTTCTTGTGACATCCCTAGTGTGTACAGACATTTGAATACAAGGAAAATCTTGAAAAGCGTTATGAATGGTATTAAAATTATTTTGTATCCTTACACTTTCCTTACACTTTCACTGCAACGAGATTTAAACCCAACATATCTAGACCAGTTTCACTGACAACACTCATCACCACCACCATCACTATCAAAACACCAAAAAAGTGGAAAAAAAGCTGCTCATTACTACACTGGAGAGACTTAAACAATTTATTTCCATATATATATATATATATATATATATATATATATATTCTTGTAGTGCCCCACTGTGTCACCATGTTGTCCAACCAGTGTTTTGATTACTGTATTTTGTGTGTTTCAGTCACTCGATTCAAAAGGTTGCACAAACAAAAAGCTTGTGGAATGATAGACTTGGACTTACCTTGGTGTGGAGCTTGGACAACTGCTTTTCATCCAGGTAGGTCTGAGTGTAGACACGTCTTTTATAGCGGAACTGAAACACAAAAACAAATATAAGAGGCTGGGCAGTATAGTTCTGATGACATAGAAAGAGAAAGAGAGAGCAGAAATAAACATATTTTGGCTTATTTAATAGCTTTTAATGTCATTAGGGAATGAAATATCTCCCTGCACATGGCTGTCATCCCTTTCTCTCAGCACTCCTGCTTTGTCATCTTTTCCATATATTACATCTTGCTTGAAAACCCAACAATTGTACCTTGAGGCTTGAGTATAAAATATAAATTGCAGAAAAAAAAGCAAAAAGTTAATCAATATCAACTAAACACCACATGTACAGGAACAGCACTGCATATAGATTTGACAGAAAAAAAAAACACTTTTAGAAAAATATTCCCTATAGCTAGAAATATTAGTAAAGAAAAGAAAAGCAAAACAGAAGTTCAACTCTGCTCAGCAGACACTTGATGTATTCTATCCAACCTATCAATACATTATAAAAGATGAAATAAAAGTCAAATAAAAGTCAAAACTCAAACAAGTATTTACGGTGCATCCAGAAATTATTCACAGCACTTCACTTGTTCCAGATTTTGTCATGTTACAGCCTTATTCCAAAATGGATTAAATTCACTTTTTCACCTCAAAATTCTACATACAATACCCCATAATGACAAAGAGAAAAAACTTTGCTTGAAATTCTTGCTAATTTATTAAAAATAAAAAAATTATAACACATACATAAGTATTCACAGCCTTTGCTCAGTACTTTTGAAGCATGAAGAACTGCAGCTTCAAGTCTTTTTGAGTATGATGCTACAAGCTTGCTACACCTATTTTTGGGCTGTTTCTCCCATTCTTCTTTGAAGAACCTCTCTGTTTTGTCCACACATGACACTTGGCATTCAGGCCAAAGAGTTCAGTCTTGTTTCATCAGACCTGAGAATTTTGTTTCTCATGGTCTGAGAGTCCTTCAGGTGCCTTTTGGTAAACTCCAGGTGGGCTGTCATTTGCCTTTAACTGAGGAGTGGTTTCCATCTGGTCACTCTACCATACAGGCCTGATTGGTGGAGTTCTGCAGAAATGGTTGTCCTTCTGGGAGGTTCTCCTCTCTCCACAGAGTGCTCTCTGACAGAGCTCTGTCAGAGTGACCATCGGGTTCTTGGTCACCTCCCTGACTAAGGCCCTTCTACCCCGATCGCTCAGATTGGCCAGGCAGCCAGCTCTAGGAAGAGTCCTGGTGGTTCCAAACTTCTTTCATTGACGGATGATGGAGGCCACTGTGCTCACTGGGACCTTCAATGCTGCAGAAATTTCTCTGTACCATTTTGAGATGAAAAATTAATTTAATCCGTTTTGGAATAAGGCTGTAACATGACAAAATGTGGAACAAGTGAAGCGCTGTGAATACTTTCCAGATGCACTGTAACACTGAAACTACTTGATTTAAGTACAGCAGTTAAATAAATACAGCTGTACACAAAAATACTACAAAGACAACATAAAAACACACCTGATAACTCAAGGAACAACTTTTATGAAAACAAGTATTTCCACAGCACGTTTCCTAATATTATAGCAGTGTTTTTTCACTATAAAGAAGACTAAATCCAAGGCATACCTGGCAAACTCCCAAGGCAGATGTTAGTCACCATGGGGTAAAATAGCGCATCAACAGTGTGTTTTTATTTAATGTTGATAATGTAATGATATTGTTTGCTGTGGTTGAATAATCGGTTAAAGCTATGGCTAATAAATAAATAGATAACATGTTCTGTGATCTAATAATCACACTGAAAATTAGAGATGTGGTGGTGAGTTCAGGTGGCATGATGACTTCTGCAAACTCTATACCATCCAACTTTGGTCAGTAGCCATATCGGAATTTGTCAAAAGCCAGCTCGTTCATTAGGTCTGTTGCAAACTGCTTGTTTTGTAGACAGGTTTCACTGAACACTGACAGCCTGTAATAGCTTTAAAACCTCTGCAAATTTCACTGCCCAGGACTCCATGTATTTCAGGTCTCTCTGCGCCTGTGTGTGTACATGTGAGGATGTCTGCTTCTCCAGCCATGTGTGGAGTTCACCAACAGAGTAAATCCACAGCAGAGCACAGGATTTTGAGCCGCTAATCCAAACCTGTCAATCTTCTCTACACCCCACAGGCCTAAGGGAATAACTGCAGGTCAATACATAGTGCTCTGACAAAGTAACAGCAGACACTTGTGCACACACAAACTGATCAATCCACCCCATTGAGCTAAATTGTAAGTTTTAAGAAGTACAACACTAGATCCAGATAAAATTAGATACAGTGAAGGCTAGACAAACAAATGGACAGATGGCACTGACAACATCGCTTTGGCTCTTGTAAATGTAAAGAATAAATAGTAAGAATTCAAGAAATTGGTAAAGGAACCTAACTGGTAATGCCATTGCATAAATTTGTGTTGTTCTTTGTGTTAAGTTGTGACTTCTGCAGAAGTACAGGAGCGAAAATTCACCATTTTATAGAGAGGGTAAAAACACGTGCTGCAGCAGGTAAAAACACAAAAATGTGTAGACTTATTTTAGTAAAACTCTAAAATCAAAGTAATAAACTTGTAAATGAGCACTTTTTCATCCTTAAGCAGAGACATTACATGTTCTCCAGCTTGATTTGCAGTCAAGAATCTAGCAAAGTAACATGGCTAATTTCAAACTGAAATGCTCCAAAAATTCTTAACGTTTCAGGGAAGAATTTACTCTTTGCTAGATCTTTATTTTGCTCTCCATCTCTTGACACATCATAAAATCACTGAAAACAAAGGCAACTAGTCAGAAAGAAAAAAAAACTACCTGCCATCTTTACACCACTGTCTGTAAAGCAGTCTGCAATTCTCTCAGATCAAAAAGCATGATGGACAAGCACCGCAATTATTTTTGAGAGATGACAGCTGCTGCAGACAATACACTGCCATTGACTACAGCATTATTGCCATCGGGTTTCACTGGCACATCAGAAAAAACATACATCACACTCAAAATGATGCAGACACATGCATCCAAATGCTGTGTGAGCCTGCATGTTCCTGTGAAGCATAAACATATAGACAAATGACTGTTGAAGAACAATGAGTTCTGAGATGATTGACAAATAACAGGAACCGTGTTGAGAAATTGATCAGAGAAACTATTATACTGGCCTCTAAATTGAATCATGCTGCCAATATAACAAAGGCCCCTGCATGGAAAACCACAGGTGCAAGATACTGTATTTATTACTAGGTTAAGGCCAATATGACTAAAAACACATTCATCAATGTGTTTAAACGAAACAGCTGTATACAGTACGATTAGATAAAAAACTTTATAAAATATAGAGTATCAGTATTTACAGTATATAACACCAAAACAACTGTTCTGTACTAAAATAAAGGTAAGTTAAACAAAAACTATATAAAGTATATGAAAAGATCTGCACTGTGGGCAGGCATAGTGACATTGGTGTGCACTGTTGGCCCCTATTATGCAAAGCCTGAAACTGATGTGAAGTGGATGTAGACTGGAATGATTAGGTTACGCTACTCAAATATGAAGTGTCTTAATAAGCCCATCTTGCAGTTAACCAAATGTTGTGCCCCAGAAAGGAATTAGACAAACTGTTCATGCAACATTATGATGGCCTATCTGGCAGTTATTAGCCAGGTTAGAGTTAGAGAAAGGGCACTGGAAATGTAACATGGCAAACTGTGTAGCCAGTGTTAAGTATATTCAATTTTCTAAACATATCTCTTATATGTCCAATATATGTCATATTTCAACAGTCCTACTTACCACTACTACAGTGTATGTACTAATGTTACAAACATCTCAAGCAGCGACAGAACCACCTTTTTCTGTAACACTACAAAATAAGGGAATCCAGCATTATTTGGAATGTTGAATTGCTGTAAATTTTCAAGACTGAAACGGGATATGGACTGAGTTGTTTCATTAAGTGGTGCAAGAGGCAACATTTGTTCAGCTTTTCCTAGCAATACTCTTGGCGATAGTGTGCTTAGTATTCATGAACTGCTTTACCTACCTAAATCATGCAAAAAGATAATTATTAGGACAATATACCAAAATACACTAAAATATATGAAGAAAAGAACGACAATTCTAATGTGAATTGGTTATCCACCGAGCCAAAAATCATTTTGAAGATGCATGCAGAGAAAAAGATCATGTATGCTGTGCTGGCATGTACAACTTGTTTCTCTTTTACTATCATACATCAGTCAAAGCTTCATAAATAAACATGATCCACACCTACCTCAAGGTAAGGTACAGGAGCAATGGATGGAAAGGGGTATTCCCTTAGCCGTCTCTCCTCATCCAGAAACTTGCCAGCCCTGCCATTGTATGCCGGCTGGAATAAGCCATAGTTTAGTACATCCTTCAGGCTCTGGTTGAGAGTGCACAAGATTCGCTGCTTGGACAGCCAGATTGGAGCATCCACATTGAATTTTAAACATTTCTGAAGAGACAAGAGTAAAAAAGGGAAGAATTTTATAGCATTTTAAACATATCACATATTGCACTTAAGTTAAATTAAGAGACTGGTATATAACATATAAGAATAATATGTAACATTAAATATAAGGACCTGTTTAATCACAGAGACATATATTAAACGTTCAATATCATGCCTGGGGGAAAAAAAGTAATGTATAGCAATAAGCAATTCACATAGAGTACTGTACAAAAATCTTGAACCACCCCTGATTACTTTCTATTTTGCTCCCAGTGAGCCAGACTTTCTTATAATTTTTTAAAGTGCTCTTGAGCAACAGCATAAAAAGTTGTCTGTTATGTGTCTCCACATAACAGACAACTTAGCAAAGAACCAATTTTAAATTGTATCTTTAAGCACTTTGTTAGTAGCAGCCTGTCACAAAAACACATAATTTGTTCCCATTTCTTTAGTTGAATCTATGAAAAATGCCAAAGATAACACAGTTTGACAGGCATAAAATAGTATTTTTGCACCAACAAGGTGATTTTAAAAAAGCTATTAGATGAAAACTTGACATTTCTTGGCATGATGTGCAGCGTGTCCTTAAAGAATGTGAGGAAACTGGACAAGTGGAGGACAAAAGAAGAAGTGGCAGGTCTAAAAATCTAGCTACAGTAGATGGACAGTATCTGAAAGTGATGTCCTTAAGAAACAGGAAAAAAATCCAGCAAAGACCTGACACAGGACCTGAGAGATACATCTGCCTCATCAGAAATGGTCTCAGTGGAACGGTGGCTGTCAAGAAGCCATTCTTAAAGAAGGGAAACAGGGAGAAAAGGCTGATGTATGCCAAATTGCACAAGAACTGGACTGAAAATCAGTGGCAACAGATCTTATGGAGTGATGAATCCAAATGTGAAATTTTGGGTTCACACCATTGTTAGCATGTATGGAGGAAGTCAGGAGAGATGTACAATAGTTAATGTCTACAGCCATCTTTAAAACATTGTGGAGGCTCTGTCATGATTTGGGACTGTATTTTAACCAGTGGTGTTCTGAATCTGGTCAAAAATGATGGAATTATGAATGCAGAAAAGTACAGTCAGATTTTGATCCACCATGCAGTAGCATCTAGAAAGTATCTGTGTCACGGTCCTGGGTTTTGGACCCAGAGTTTTCTATTATGGACTTCGAGTTCTTGTTATTATTTAATGGTCTGTTGGCTTTCAGTTTAATCAGTGTTGTGTATTCCTGTTTGCCACTGTGTCAGGCATGTGTACTCTGCCTTTGGGTTATTTTGTATAGTTTATTGTGGTCTTCTTAGTCTTCCCCTCCATGCTCCACTATGTGAAGTTGTATGTGTAAGTCTGCTACTACACCGTGACAATCTGACTGGCAACAGTTTCATTTTTCAGCATGAAAATCATCCCAAACACACTGCCAATACAGTAAAAGTATACCTGGATAGAAAAACACACACATCTTTCCTCTATTTTCTCAAGAAAATGTAAAGAAATGAGGGTTGGCTCAAGATTTTGTGCAGTAATGTATGTATAGTAATAGCTTCAGAATTATATATTGGTTTTCTCAAAAGGTCATCCTAACAGTAAGTGGTAGTTACCAGTAAATAAAACTAGAGAATAATAGGCAAAAAATCCCATGGAAAGCCTTTATTCTGCTGACATCCATTTTTCAGAAACTTCTGATGTCACACCTGAGGTAGAATCCAGGTCTTTCAATATAATAAGCAATTCACATAGGTATGGTGGCTTTTCACAGTTATATATTACTGTTCACCCTAAGAGCCTGTGGTAGTTAAAGTAAACAAAACTAAGCAAAATTTCTTACACAAAGCTGACATCTATTTTTCAGCAACATAATTTTGTGTCAACATATGGGTGTGCATTATTTATTATTTTTGGAAAATGAAGCAAGGCAGTATGTAACTGCTACACCAACAGCAGCAGTAGCTCTGTCTTTAGTCATAAATGCAAGAGTTCAAAGGTACTGATCCCTGTGGGAAAGATGTGAAAAACAAAACTGTTGACGTATGTGCTCTGATAAGCCACCATATACAATATGCAATACACAGTTTATACAGTTTAAAATCTGCCTCTAAGTTATAAGCCCAGTGGTGCTTCTCTTTTCTATAAATAACTAATGTGAAAAATTATAAAGGTTTGTTAACTTAACTAAAACTCACATATTGGCTACTTAACAGTCTATGCCGTGCTATACTACCATATTCTCCAGTGTGTAAAGGGGTATGAATATTGCGGCTGGTTCAAGCACTTTCCTCTAGTTACCACATTGTGGAGCCTAAGCTACAAATGGCACACAGAGAGCAGAGAAAGTACAAAACCTATAAGTGATAAATCAATCCTTGCTGCCTGCAATATAAACTCGGAACCTCCACTCTATCCCATTCAGCGTCACTGTATTTCTGGCACTGAGACACAGACGTTAACAATCTTCTAACAGCAACAACCACATGCAACTGCCAACATGCAGATGCATATTAGTTCATCTCTTCAATATTCCAAGCCTGGTAAAGAAATATATGAGTAAAAAATAAAAGTTATAAGAAAAAGTAAAACATTACAGTAGTTGTAGCTGCAAAGGCATGAATAATTTGCACAGTATTATATAGAGATATAAGAATCATGCTGTTGAAATATTAATGAATGTGAAAAACAGTCTTTACTTTTTATGCATTGCTCCAAACTTCAACTAAATCACAATCACACCTAAATTGAGGCAGGCTTTGATGGTACCATATATTGTACAGTCTTGGCCTGCTACATGATGTGCTCTGTACTGAGCTCAACCAGCAGAATTGCAGAGGATGTGCCTGAATCAGAATTATTACTGCTATAGACCATTTAACAGTTTATGTTTAAGAGTTGTTTTCCCCCATGTGCAAGGCTTTGTCCCCTTAAGTAGCAAGTGAAGAAAACATTTAAAAATGGGTTGGCAAATTGCTATTGATGGTACTGTTGGTGTACATTTGAACGATAACCCTCAATTACTCCTCTTGTCAAGAGAATTAGATGAGAAAAAAATATAGGTTTTGTTTACCCTGATATGATCAGTCCTATTGATAAAAAGCTGATAGACAGTATCTTCCTTTGTGCACATACCAGGTGATCATATCAGGAGTTGGTGGAGCCAGCAAGTCATGATATCATCTAAACAATTAAAATTGATAGGTTGATAATTGTTAATAGGTTTTTAGGTTTCCGTACTAAGATCTCTTAATAAAAGTCTGGCTATGTAAGGCCATTAAATCAAGCCAAAATGTATCTCCCTCCAGCCATCCAACAAGCTGTGCTGTTCACTGTACACTGTAAATGGCCTGACTGTAGTTACAGACACTTCTATACGACAGCTCTCTAGGCTGCATACTCTTCCATTTTGATAAGTTGTATATATAAATATGACTTATATATAAATATAAGTCATATTTCGTAGTGAGGAAAGCAATCCAACAAGGAAGAAATCTTAAGAATCACTGACAAAAATGCAGGTTTTAAATGTAAGTGCAATGATTAACAACACCTCTAAACTCCTACCCTTCCCAAGCTAGATGCAGTTGTGCTCATAAGTTTATATATTACAAAACTTCTGGAACAAAGTTATTTGAAGTGATGAAACCAAAACTGAACTTTTTGGCCACAACCATAAACACTACATTTGGAGAGGAGTCAACAAGGCCTGTGATGAAAAGTACAACATCCCTACTGTGAAACACGGAGGTGGATCGCTGATGTTTTGGGGACATGTGAGCTACACAGGCACAGGGAACTTGGTCAAAATTGATGGTAAGATGAATGCAGCGGGTTATCAGAAAATACTGGAGGAAAATTTGCAGTCATCAGCTGCACATGGGACACACTTGGACGTTCCAACATGACAATGATCCAAAACACAAGGCCAAGTCGACCTTTCATTGGCTACAGCAGAAAAAAGTGAAGGTTCTGGAGTGGCCATTTCAGTTGCCTGACCTCAATATCATTGAGCCACTTTGGGGAGATCTCAAACATGCAGTTCATGAAAGACAGTCCAAGAATTTAGAGGAACTGGAGGCATTTTGCCAAGAAGAATGGGCAGCTTTACAACTACAACTACCACAAAAGACTTCAAGCTGTCATTGATGTTAAAG
>VUQS01073907.1:12113-24450 GCA_015108495.1 Heterochromis multidens
GTTCAGGAATGGTTTGAGGAGCAAAACAATGAGTTTGAGGTGTTAACTTGGCCTCCAAATTCCCCAGATCTCAATCCAATCAAGTGTCTCTGGGACATGCTGGACAAACACTTCCAATCCATGGAGGCCCCACCTCGCAGCTTACAGGACTTTAAAGGATCTGTTGCTAACATCTTGGTGCCAGATACCACAGTAGAGTCCATGCCTTGATGGGTCAGGACTGTTTTGCCAGCAAAAGGGGGACCAAAACAATATTAGGCAGGTGGTCATGCCTGATCGGTATATTCAGATATAGTAAACTACAATAAAATAAAGGGAGATGGTATCTTGCTGCGTTCATGTAATACTTGAATATGTGTATGTAAAAAGAAAATATGAAAAAAAAATTAAAGGAATAATAAAGTATGTGGGGGTTGTATTACTGCATTTTTGATATGCTACTGTTTCCCTTATGAAGAGAAATATTAACTCGAGTAATCCTGTTAGTTTACTGCAATCTGACTGCAGTGGTGAAATAGCAGCTTTGGAATGAACAAACTTTATTTATATTCAGGTCACTTTAAAAGGAAACAAGACAGCATAAACTCTTCTTTGCATGGTACAACTGTTAGCTGAAAACCCTGATATGATTTGTTTTTCTCCCCAAATGCAGCACTGATAGGTTTCACTGTGTACAGTGTTAACTTACTGTACTGTTAGCTGTGTTGACTCTGGCTGTCTGTCCGATCAGACTAAAACCTGGTTGTATTGTTGCATAACCTCCTGATGACTTACCTGTAAAACAAACCTGTTTGCTCAGTCTGACCTCGACCTTAACTTGAGCCTCGTTTGATCCACCCACACCATTAACGTCCATTTCAGTCCTCTTCTGACATCTGCGTTTAAACATGTAGATTTATTCACATAATTTAACATGGCTAGATCCTGAACTTACATTTTCCTGGTTTCTTTGAAGTTGTATTTTGTTACAAACACTTCTTAGAATCACACTTCATTTTAAACTTCATTTTAAATATTTATTTTAAGTTAATATGCATTTTTGTTTTGCAGGAAAAATAAAGATTCTGCTCTTCCTAAAATTCCATTTTACTAAAATCATGAAACTCATTTGTGGGTTTGTTTTCAAGCTGTGGTTGTTGCTGCTTTATCTGCACAAATGAGACAGAGATGATCTAACTAAAGGGTTCAAATTGAGGATTTGGTCATCAGAGGTCGAGTAAACGTAGCCTCATTGTCCCATGAATTTGGTGTCTTTGCTCAGATCCAGCCGTACGACAAGATCAAGGCGAAGGGACTCCCAGACAACATCGCTGTCAGTCTCAACAAGCTTGCTGTGGTCAAACTGAATGGTGGTTTGGGAACCAGCATGGGCTGCAAGGGCCCCAAGAGTCTGATCAGTGTCCGCAATGAGAACACCTTCCTGGACTTGACCGTACAGCAGATCGAGGTATGAATGCAGAAAAACACTCTGAACACTCTTAACGTCTGAGGACCAGGATGAGTCCAGGGTCATGTTTTCACCTCTTTGTTTGTGTTTTCAGCATCTAAACAAAACCTTTAATGCTGATGTGCTGCTTGTACTCATGAACTCCTTCAACACTGACGAGGATACAAAGAAGATCCTGCAGAAATACAAACACCACCGAGTCAACATCCACACTTTCAACCAGAGCAGGTGCAGCACGCACGTGCGCACACACACACACACACACACACACACACACACACACACACACACACATTTAGAAAATCCTACTGTCATGTGTTAATTAGACCTTAGGGCTATGTTTACACTACTGTGAATAAAGAAAATTGAGAGAGAGAATAAAGTAAAAGGTGACATTAAAAATTATTTGTAAAAATGTTTTGTTTTGCTTCATTCTTTTATACCAAACTATTAAGTATAAAATAATTATTTGAACCTGGGCTGTGGTCAAATATGACAAAGAGAATTGTGTTTCCTATGGCTTAATTAAAGGCCAAAGGTCATTTAACAAGCTATCCAGTATTTTTTGTTAGATGGAAACAGAGACAGCTGGAATTTGTGGAATTGGATGTGAAATGCGCCATTCTTAAGGGGGTAAGCAGCAAAACATAGCAAATCCATTACAGAGAAAGCTGGAACATTAGCAGTGGACAAATAAAGTTTGGTACATTCAGAAAAAAACACTAGTGAGCTCAGGAATACCAAAAGGCCTGGGAGTCCAAGGAAGACAACAGTGGTGGATGATTGCAGGATCCTTTCAGTGGTATTGGAAAATCCCATTCAGAACATCCAGCCAAGTAAAGATCGCTCTCCAGGGAACGGACCTGTTATTATTCAGATCTTCCTTGAAGACGAGACTTCATGAGAGAAAATACAGAGGACTCATCACAAATTTCAATCCAGTAATTTGACTCGAGCAGAATGTCTAGATTAGATTTTGCTTTAAACAAAAATCTTAAAAAGCCAGCTTTAAACAGCATTCTTTGGAGTTTGAGATGAAACTAAGATAAATAAAAAACAGGTTTGTAGAAGACTTGAAATAGCTGTTCATTTGAAGCACACAACATTATCTATAAAAGACAACAGAGGCAGTGTGATGCATTGGCACTTGGGTTACTAATGTTTATGATGACGAGAAAGAAGCCTCCAGATGGATTCTGAAGTATATAGAGCTATTCTGTCAGCTCTGATTGAGTAATCAACACACAGGTACAAAAGTATTGATAAATCACTGATTTTTGTGTGAAAGGTTCGTACGCACAATTTACACACAGATTTGTGTGTATGAACTGTAAGTAAATGAGGGCCATTGTTTACTTCTGCTCTCCAAAATGAAGAAGTACAATTGTCAAAACTGCTTTGAGTATGAATTAGTTTTGTCCACCATCTGATTTTCCTTCACGTCTGCTTGGAAGACATAGTTGTTCAGTTCTTTACGAAAGTCCAGACCTTACAGTCTAAATGAGGAATTCTTTATTTTCTTCATAGGTATCCGAGGATTAACAAGGAGTCCCTCCTGCCGATTGCCAAGAGCATGGGGACCAGTGGTGAAAATGCCGAGGCCTGGTACCCTCCGGGGCACGGAGACATCTACGCTAGCTTCTACAACTCCGGGCTGCTTGACAAACTCATTGCCGAAGGGAAAGAGTATATCTTTGTTTCCAACATCGACAACCTGGGAGCCACCGTTGACCTGTTCATTCTCAACCATCTGATGAGCCAGCCGGCCGACAAACGCTGCGAGTTCATCATGGAAGTCACTGACAAGACCAGAGCCGACGTCAAGGTAAGTGCAGTTTCTTCCTCATGGTAATCTGGTCCAGGTTGAAGAAGGTGTAGCTCGGCTTGTGCAGCCTGTCTCCCTCTATTCAGGGTGGTACTCTGATCCAGTATGAGGACCATCTGAGGCTGCTGGAGATCGCACAGGTCCCTAAGGCCCACGTTGACGAGTTTAAGTCTGTTACCAAGTTCAAGATCTTCAACACCAATAATCTGTGGATCTCTCTGCCTGCCATCAAGAGGCTGCAAGAGAAGAACTCCATGGACCTGGAGATCATTGTCAACCCAAAGGTAACAAAATAATTTCAGCAGAAAGTGTTTAACTCATGAAGCCTTTGAGCAGTCATCCTAACATTTTGCTGTAAGATACTAATAAGCAGGACAAGACTTGATTGTAAGAGTGAGGCTTTTCAAGAAGCATGGGAGCAGCCACTGCAAAAACATGATCTCCCTTACTCACAAACCTAATCATGGAACATTCAAAGGAACCCAGTGTGCCTGAGATGAGTCACGCAGTGTTTTGTTTTTCCATGGATAACTTTGAATTGAATTATAACAACTTTAAGGAGCATGACAATGTTTCACAAAAGGCAAAACACACCATTTTAAAAAAACACCTGCCTTCTGACTAAGCAACAATTCTTGGAGCCAAACACCTTGAGCCTTCTTAAATACAACTATCCAAACAAAGAGGCACCACTTGGTGATGGGAGGAAAAAACAAAGATGAATCTCAAACTCAAAACTATATATAGAACATATAAATTGCTCCTAGAGGCTCCATAGTTTGTAACTTGTCAAAACACAATGTACTGATTTAAACTGTGTTCATTTTTTTTTGTAATGTAAAACCTTTATGTGAAAACTAGTAGATAAAAATCAAAGTAGTGTAAAATACTCAAGGAAAGTACCTTTAAAAAGCATTTAATCACAGTCTTGAAATTGAGCTTTTGAGGCCTCTGATGTTAAGTGATATGCAACAGTTATTTTAAAGGTACTTTTTGTAAAGGTTTCACCATCATTTCCGTTGTAAAACGGAGAGATACAGAAAATCATTCGCACCCACAGCCATCAGGCTTTACAATTCTCATATAAATACCAGATGAGCTGTCAGACAAATGAATTTCCCTCTGGGATCAATAAAGTTATTCTTATTCTTATTCTTATTCTTATTCTTATCAGGGGGCAGCATTTTACCAGTGGGTGTGTTGAAATGTCTTGGGTGTGTGCTACTTGTCTTTTAACTTTTGATATTTCTTTTTAGCCCTGCCCCCATTTTCTCAAGAGGCTTTCGTTTTTTTCAGACAATTACTGTTAATAAGAATGTGTTGTCTGGTTGACTCATTGCACCATCTTATGGTACAAATTGGTATTAACGTACAGCCCAGGCCCTGTCTTTTAAACACAATAGATGTTTTTAACATTCGCTCATAGCAGTTTTTTCTGCACATTTTGTCAGTACATTTAGTTAATTTTAGAAGGTTTTAAGCTATTTTTAAACACAGGAATTTAGACTTAATACCTTGTTAAGATGAGTGGAGGATGAGGAGTGGAGTGACACATTTGATAATGAGCCTGTTAGAACTTTAAAGTCTTTCCTCCTCCTGACTGAAGCCCTTCACCTCTCCATAGACCCTGGATGGCGGGCTGAACGTCATCCAGCTAGAGACTGCTGTGGGTGCTGCCATCAAAAGCTTTAACAATGCCATGGGTGTGAACGTGCCCCGTAGCCGGTTCCTGCCTGTGAAGACATCATCTGACCTGTTGCTGGTGATGTCCAACCTGTACAGCCTGGACGCCGGCTCTCTCACCATGAGCAAGAAGAGAGAGTTCCCCACCACGCCACATGTCAAACTGGGCAGCTCCTTCACAAAGGTCAGCCGCCACCTGAACGTCTCTGTCACACAGAAAATATTATATAGATTCAAAATGCAGGCCATTCTACTCTCAGTCCAAGCCTCTCTCAGCTTCTGTACATTATCATTAGTTGAAAAAAGGAATTGACAGGTTTAATCACTTTATATTTCCAATTTAACTAAATGGAAAAATCAATCCTCAGAAAAGGGGAAGATAATGCTTTATATCATGATCTGCCAGACCTGCTTGTTGTTCAGCTTAGTAAGAAAGTAGGAGCATGTTGCAACATGCTTTCCATTCTTATTAAATTCAATTTCAATTCAGTTTTATTTATATAGCGCCAAATCACAACAGTCACCTCAAAGTGCTTTATATTGTAGGTAAAGACCCTACAGTAATAGAGACCGTACAATAAAAGCATTTATGGTGTTGATGTTTCTGCAGCTTGATTTTTTTTTTTTTTTATTTGCGCCACAGGTTCAGGAGTTTCTGGCAAGGTTTGAAAACATCCCTGACATGTTGGAGCTCGATCACCTCACCGTGTCTGGAGATGTCACCTTCGGGAAGAACGTTTCTCTCAAGGTACAAACATCAATCAGTTTAGTTTTATTAGAAGAGAGATTCTGAGTGAGCCTTTAATCAATGTTTAATTTATCACTAAGCCTCTTCTCTTCTGGCAACTTGTTCTGGCAGCATGGTTCTAATAAACAAAAGTGACCCAAGACTGAGACACACGGCTGTTTTTCCTCTGCTGTTTGTTTCCATATTGCATCCTTATTGATGTCACACAAACAGGCTTCTAATGCTACAACTCAACTAGATTTTCTTCCTTCTTGGATTACCGTGTTTTGTTTTGTTTTATTTTATTTATTTTGCACGTTTTACCTCCACCTATTCCATTTGATCAACTCTGTGTCGGTGTTGAGTTAATCATTATGTAATCAATTTGTGAGATGGTTGTCTTAAATTTGTGACACTGTCAGAATGTTTCTTTTGAGAATATTTGCCAAAAGAAACTTCATTATTATCAGAGATAAATTATGGTCCTCTTTTAACAAAGACTAAGGAGGACATACGAAAGTTATTTATTAATCATCTTTAGTTATTTCCTTCCTCGGTCTTACCCATAGAATTGACAGTATAAAAATTAAAATCATTCCATGATACCTCTTTTTATTCCAGGCACGCCCAGTAGAAATTCCCTTGAGACTATTTTCTGATTTGAATAAGATCATTTCTAGATTTATGTGGCAGGGAAAGAAACTCAGGTTTAAATTTAAAACACTGGAACTCCCCAAGGAAGAGGGAGGAATGGCACTACCCAATTTTAAGGATTACTACTATGCAAGCCAGATTAACCTTTAATTAACATGTGCACACCGATGTTCCATGCTAGATGGAAAGACATAGAACTTTCCGCCATGAATGCCCCCCCAGTGCATGAAAAAGGGAAAATTAAAAGACTTTGAAAGGTTGAGTAAGGAATATCACCTTGAAAAACAAGACTTTTCCAGATACATGTCTTTAACAGACCTTGAAGACCCCCATATTGAAAATATTTCTCACTGCTTACCAAAATCATTCAATCAAGAGTGCCATCTCTAGAAATTATGAAGCCTTTCTGACAAAAAAAAAACACTCACACTACAGAATACATTAAAGGAAAATGGGAAAAAAAGGGCAGTTTCTCAATAACAGATGAAAACTGGCTGAATGTATGTAAATTCCAATGGAAATGTACAAACTCTCATGTATGGCAAGAATTTGGATGGAAGTGTTTCATTCATTCATTCATTCATTACACCAAAACAGCCCATTTTACGGGTGGAGACTCTAAATGTGGGGCTCAGGAAGCTAACCATCCATCCATCCATTTTCTTCCGCTTATTCAGGGTCGCAGGGGAGATGGAGCCTATCCCAGCTGCCATAGGGCGAGAGGCGGGGTACACCCTGGACAGGTCGCCAGTCTGTCACAGGGCTACTCAACAATAATCTTTAACAATAATCTTTGATATAAGACACAGGCGGCAAGAACACATGAGATTTCTGTAAAGGTGTCAGTTTATCTTCACTCTTTAATCTTTTTCTTCACCAGGGCACCGTCATCATAATAGCCAATCATGGTGACCGGATCGATATTCCTGCTGGAGCCATGCTGGAGAACAAGATTGTTTCAGGAAATCTGCGGATCCTCGACCACTGAGGCCTTCTGGGAAAAAATGCACACAAACATACAAAGCCATTTGCATCTTGAAGATACTTTAAGAGACTCTCTTCTTCTGCTCACTGATGAACAGAAATGTTGTTACAGGTTTTGTTTCAGACAGTTATGTCAGTGTAAAGTCAGCTTGAAAAGGTCAGAGGTCATCCTCGTGCTGCAGACAATCACTGTAAAGTCTGGCTCACTGTGGTAATCTATTTCTCATGTCAATTAAAAAGTGCAGTACGGGTCAGCTGAGCCTCCTGTGGTTTGTGGGAAAAGTTTGATGGCGTATTCCAAATTAAAAGAGTATTATCAAGAAAAAGAGCCCAAAAGAACTTGCAGCAGTGTGTTTGTGGATCAGGGAGATATTGTTTCCCTGACATGTGATCCGTTTTCTTTTTGTATACAAGGTGAGATCAAAACGTTCTGTGAACGGGCCCAGAGAAATTAAAATTATCATTAGATTTGGCTGAGCTCACATTCTTATGTACCTCTGTACTATTTTCAGTGTTGCTGCTATTTTTAATCTCTCTGTACAAGTCCTGTTATGTCCCTTTAATCTTGTGCCTATGCAGTGGATGCTGGATCTCCTCTAATCTGTCAAAATAGTGAAAAATGATGCTCCTGGTCTTGCTCCTCACCTGACACTCAGCCTTTGGGTTTGGAGACTTAAAAACCTGTTTGGTCTTACCTGGAGACTCATCACTACCAATTATCCTCCACACAAAATTCAGGTCAGTTTGAAACAAATGTTCATTCTCTGTGCAAATTTGCTCTCTGTGATGAAATCACAGAGCACAGAGTGTTAAGTGGTCAGAAGAGGACTTATAGGGAGAGACCTGAAAATAGTAGGCACACTAGGAATCTGTCTTAGACATGCCTAAGAAGATGATCTTAAACAGGGGATCAGCCACATTTAAATCAGGTTAGGTTTTAGATTTTTTTTTTTTGGTTGCCTCGAGGCAGCTGTTGGTTTTCCATTATACATTTCAATTCAATTTTTTTTAATATAGCGCCAAATCACAAAAACAGTCACCTCAAGGTGCTTTATATTGTAAGGTAAAGACCCTACAATAATGACATACATTACATATAGTGCTTAACATATTTTTTAGACCACTTGTCATAAAAACAAGAAAACACAAACTGAACTGAATTCACATTTTTATACCCAATTTTGAGTTGGCTCTGAGAAGTCAGAAATTAATCAAGCGTAACATTCAACCACTAAAACTAATTTTTCTGTTCAGGAATGCAAGTAAATAATTTGACATCGTAATCAAAATAATAATATGCACTATTTTTTTCTTTTTTTAAAACAGTAAATTTGAAAATTCATGGATGATAATTATATTTTAGCATTACAAATATCTGATTAAAGCACATACTGGTGGATTAACCATTACAGAAATAAAAAAAGTGATTTTGGTAATTACCAATACTGTTTATTTAGGGCAGCTTTGGCATGAACCTTACACTGGGCGGTGGTCTCAGATGTTCCTGTACACTACCTCAGCCGGTTGGTTGTGTGTCTCACTCACGCCCAACCAGTCACAGTGGATGACTGCCCCTCTCTGAGCCTGGTTCTGCTGGAGGTTTCTTCTTGTTAAAAGGGAGGTTTTCCTTCCCACTGTTGCCAAGTGCTTGCTCATAGGGGATCGTCTGATTGTTGGGGTTTTTCTGTATTATTGTAGGGTCTTTACCTACAATGTAAAGCGCCTTGAGGCGATTGTTGTGATTTGGCGCTATATAAATAAATTGATTTGAATTTAATTGAATCTCAGTGTACGTTGTCCCAGCTTGTATCTTACATCCTGCTACTATGTGTTAAATTGTGCAAAGGTGCCCCAGAGACAGTCTGCAACTTGGGTCCTGTCAGTTGTGTTAGACTCCTGCCTCTATGGATCTGGTGTTTAGGGCCTGTTCTTGTGCTGCCATGATCAGAGCCTCTGTGCTGTCCTTTAAGCCAGTCTTTTCTAGCCACTGGTAGGATTTCTTGATATCTGCCACTTATTTTATTAAATTATTCTTATTTTTTCATAGACTTCAATGTTGAATGGGGTGGAGCTAGCAATGTTTTTTTTTAATACAATTAATTTTCTTTCCTGGAGTAATCCAGGGCTTAAAGTTTTTTGGCTTGCATTTATCAGTTTGAATAAGTGGAAAGCATTTATTAAATATGGATTTGAACATATTCATAAATCTTAGATACTCTATTTCAGCATCATGATTATTGAGCACCCATGAAACTTCCTTCATCAAGGCTTTAAGTCTTCATTTCTCTTATTACATTTATGGAATTTTATCCTCTCACCACATTTATTATGTAAACCAGTCTTAGTTAAGAAAAATGGAAATATTTGACATTGATCTGAAATATTGGTTAATAATAATTCAGAATTAATGATTTGCTCTAAATAGTTTGTAAATATATTGTCAATTAAAGTTGCAGATGTATTTGTTATTCTAGTTGGTTTATAGATGAGTATAAAGATAAGATGCATAAAGAATACTGAGGAACTCGAATGTTAAATTAGAATCACATATTTTTTCCCTATCACTTATCTCCACAGTAGAAGAGAGAATATCATTAAACATACAAACAGTATCAGGAGGATGATAAATGCAAAATTGGTGTTTCTATAAAAAGTGATTCAACCTTAATTTTATCTAAGCTACTGCTCCCCCCCCCTTAATTCTTTCTACATGAATGCTCTACATCATGTTGAGGCACTGAATAGAAAGACATCATTAAGCCATGTTTCTAATAGAGCCAGAATTGAAAATGTATGATTTTAAATTTGACAAATATTGTGTTAGGTGATCATAAATTTTGGTAGAATACATATTTTCATAACCTTGATCTAATACACTGTTAGTAAATATATTGAACTCTGCTTCATTGCAATATTCATGTAGATCTTGTGGACTTCTTAGTTTAAGAAAATGTATCTGGATCCAAGCAGTCATTATACATCACAGCTTTGCCATCATTTAATTCCAGAGGGTTAATACCAAAATCTTCTACTGAAACAGGATTTGACTCATTTACATCACACATGACAGCTTCACAACACTACCTGATATAGTCACTGTGATATGAAACATTTGTACCTTAGATAGACAAGGTCAGTGTTAATTAGGGAAAATTTAGCTGGATCGAGGAGGGTACACAACAAGTTGATCATATTTCAGAAATCATCTTCATACTGAAGCAGTTTTATTACAATGGATTTAGGATGTCTAACATGATCATATTTTCCACCTTAAGAGAGCTTGGAGTCTATCTTAAGGTGGTCAGATAGAAAATCAACAGGTTATTTCTTCTTCACTGATTTTCCAAGTAAACAATTCTTGTTAAGAAATTGTTTGTGGGAGTTTGATAATAAGCGGTCAGAGAACTTTTTATTTTTAGTGTTGCATACTTTGGTGGTTTTCAAATGATCCCAGTCTGCCTGTGAAAACTGAAGGCTGGCTTTAAGGTCTGGAATATCTTTGGACATGTTCAGCACATCTTTCACAAGACTGTCCATACAGGGAAATGCTAAATCAACAAATTGCTTCTAAACATGATTTGTAGCTTTTTTTTGTTGATCAAGTAATTCCTTGTAAAAAGTCTTTTGCTGTTCCAGCAACTCCCAAACCATAGATGTTACACACCTTTTTTAGCCATTGTCATTATTCTCAATGTCCACAGTAACTCTAGGTTAAAGTTGGTGAACTTACATAAATGAAGGCAGGTGGTCCAGGATCCAAAAAGCAGATGGTGAGGAGGATCCAGTGGGCCCCCACTGTCAATCCATCAAAAATCTCTTTAAGTGTTGTCTATCCTTACTTCAGTAACTCAGCTCGAATTACAAACTAAATACCTAATGTAAAACTGTTTGTATTGATTCAAAAAGTGAAAATCTTAAGAGGCTTCAAGCCAAAGATCACACTGCTGCTGCCAGACAGGAAGTGTTCGACATGAGTTCAAGAACAACATGAAGCTAGAAATGTGCAGAATAGCCAATTTTAACCGCAGTTACTACAAGTTGGTGTATTTTTAGCCATTCTTATTTATACATTCGTTTACTCTTAAATGTGAAATCAAGGCTGTCAGATCTTGAGAACAGCTCTGTTGATAAAGTCTTTAAACAAGCTAGAAAAATCTACATCCACTGGAAAAAATAAAACCGGAATATTAGTCCAATTTGAAAAAAAACAAAAAAACAAAACAAGACCAATTATGTGTTGTTTTTTTTTTCTTAATTCTACCCTTTGGAACCATTACAAGCAGGAAGAATGAGAATAACTTTATTGATCCCAGAGGGAAATTCATGTCTGACAGCTCATCTGCTATTTGTATTGAAATTGTAAAGCCTGATGGCTGTGGGTGCGAATGATTTTCTGTATCTCTCTGTTTTACAGCAGAGAGAGAGGAGTCTTCCAGTACTGATGTTTTTTTGTTCCATAAAGATGTTATAAAGTGGGTGATCAGAGTTGTTCAGGATGGCTTCTAACATCTTTAGTGTGCATCTTTCCAGCCAGCTTTCCTCACTAGTTTGTCCAGTCACCTTACATCCTTGTTTCTGATGCTGCCTCCCCAGCAGCTTAAAACAAAAGATGCAGATGTCAAGAGACCTTAGTTTCCTTAACAAAAAGAGGCGGCTCTGCCCCTTTTTGTATAGTGCGTCTGTATTCAGCGACCAGTCTAGTTTGTTATCTAGGTGTAAACCTAGATATTTCTATTTTGTTACCACCTCTATGTCCACCCCACAAACTTTCACAGGCTGGACAGGGGGCCTGAATCTTCGGAAATCTACTATCATTTCCTTCGTCTTAGAGGTGTTCAATATGAGGTTGTTTTTGTGACTCCAGTCGCTGAAGGCTTTTACAAGATCCCTATATTCAGATTCCTGTCCATTCCTGATACACGCCACAATGGCAGTGTCATCCGAGTATTTCTGGATGTGGCAGGACTCAGAGTTGTATTTGAAGTCTGCTGTATACAGTGTGAACAGGAATGGAGCC
>VUQS01073908.1:0-14203 GCA_015108495.1 Heterochromis multidens
AAAGGCCGGGACATAGCAAGTTTACTGATCCCCTGTGCTACCAGACAAGATGTCTTGATGGGCAGTATTAGGTTGACTGACTTGATAAAATCAATCATAGAGGCTGTTAGAAAGGATGAAATGCTTTTATGTGTTTAAATTAAAGCCCAACCAATATAGGATTTTTAAGACTGATACTGATATTTGGGGATTTAAAAATCCAATATTTTGGCCAATATATATATTTTTTTTAAATTTCAGGCGTAAAGAGATTTCTCTAGCATTTGTTATTTGTAGGTATTTATGAGTCCTTACTAAGATATATTATTTTTAAATTGCATTGTCATATACAATGCAATTTAAAAATAATCTTGTTTAATTGCCACATCAGGTCATGAATTACTCTGTTCGGATCAGCTGGTTGTTGTGTTTGTGGTGTTCCAGACATGTGTTGCCAACCAGTGTTGGGGTTGTCACTCAAAAAAAGTAATGTATTACATATTACTCATTACTTTTCTTAAAAGTAATGAGTAATGAGTAATGCAATTACTTAATTGCTTGCCGGAGGAAGTAATTCATTACACTGCTTGTTACATTACCTTCGTGTTACTCCATAAAATGACCTGAAATGCATTGTCACATAATTAGCAGTTAACAATATAAACCTTAGGCTACAGTTCCACATATCAACACAAATCCCAATTCTAATCTTTCCTGTAGTTTTTATGTATCAACACAAAACCAACAAAAGCAAAGCAAAGTTGAAAACCAGCCCAAAGAGACTTGAAAGCGATCGCCACAGTGAAACATGTACAGATAGAAATGGAGGCTACAATGCTGCAGCCTTACTGCTCATCGCTGCCTTTGTTGTCCTTTGAAGATCAGGCTCTGGGTGTTGGGCTGGGGTCAGCATATACTCAGTTTTAGCATCACTCTGGGTTCTTGGCTACCTTTGTGTTAGCATGGTGTCTGCGTCGATGTTTGTAAAGAGCTGAAGTTGTGTTAACAGTATAATGCAGTTGTTTCTGTCCTGGAGGCAGTTTGCACTTTACCATCGCGCTCTTGTCCTGTTGTGCAATAAAAATTAATTTAATGTCCTGCACTCCTGAAAAGCTGTAGACTGCTCCACCATTTTCTTCCTCCTGCACACAAAGTGAAATCAGCTGATTGTAGCACAGGAAGAAAAAAGCAGTTTGATATTTTTTTTTTCCCTTTCTATCCGCCCGGCGTGTAGATATCTGAAGAACCTTTGTAACTTAAGTAACGGCATAATTGTAACTGTAATGTAATTACAAAATTTAGTACAGTAACGCGTTACATTACTGCGTTACTGAAAAATGTAATGTGATTACAGTAACGCATTACTTTGAAACATGTTACACCCAACACTGTTGCCAACAGTGAAGTTGCTTAACAAGATGATAATCAGTTTCATGTGACCACTTCCCCTGAATGCCAGTGTTAGGGTAAGTGAATCCAGATAACGGAAAGATACCCTGGATATGTTGAAGACGCTTTGTAATACAGGGCCCAGCTAGTTGTTGTGTTTGTAGCGTTCCAAACACGTTGCAGATTGCCCTCTGGTGGACAAACAATGCAATGTCAACACTCATAACATGGTTAAGGGTGTATATATATATATATATGTAGTTTAAGTAAATAGTAGCAAGCTTTATATAATAGAATTTGCGTATACATTTAAGCTGAAAATGAGCACATGAATTTAAAACTGTAATCTTCACTAAAGTAATGATTTTTTATGTTGATAGCAACAGTAATATTTCAAAGTATAGAAGCATTCACACCTTTATATATTTAGATATGGCAAAGTTCCTTGAGATAGTTTTTGAAATTGGAACCAAAATAATGAGCTGGCATTTTACAGTTGTAAGACAAAGCATATTTATCAGTACAGAAAATTACATTTGTTTGTGTATGCTAAACAGAAAAGGCTTTGGAATGGGAACCTTACATACCAGATATACAAAAAGGCTTACTCGGACATCTCTCAATTCCATGTACTTGTTGAATAAAACATCTGTCTCATGCACAAGGTAACGGCAGTGAGAGGGCTTGTGTTTGCAGAGATGAAACTCCCCATCCTCCTCTATGCCCACGAGAGTTTAGCCTTGATGCATTTTACACCAGCCTAAAAACCTGCGTTGACAAGTTATCTGTGACCTGTGGTGAGAGCGGGAGTGGCTGCGGTGAAAATCAATCTTCGCCTCTTCTCTCGCCTTGAATACCAGCAGAGCAAACAAACAGGCCTAAACAATACGATATATACCACATATCAATTACACTAAATGCCTCAGTATCTATACTTCACTGTCCCAGGCACACACCGGTTACAAGGCACACACGCTGCTGTAAGACGATAATGGTGTTGCATTGTTCCTCACCATCTGGGGGACTGATAAGGCCTGCCTGTGCATAGTTGATAATGAGAGCAGGCAGAGGAAAAACTGAGTGTTAAACATTTCCTTGGCCCATGAAAAAGGTTCCATTAAGTCCACTGACCCCAATTGAATATTAATGAGCTAATTAACGGATTTATTGTTATGCGCAATTTCTGGAGGGGCGATTTTTTTCAAGTGCTATTATTTTTTCTAATTATTTTCTGTACTTTTTATAATTGAATCTTTGTAGCTGCCAGCATCCTGTTTGTGCCTTGGCAACAAGAAAAAAAAAGCAGCTGGCATCTGTTTTGCCTTCTTTTAGCTTGCTGTAACCACGACGAAAACAAAACAATGTCCGAATGTTTTGATACAAGCGTGTGTTCATCATCATGGCTACTCCTTGAGCCTTTATTAATGCAACACAATTCGCAAAATATTAGTCTTTAAGTGCAGTCTTGCTTCTGTGTTTTAGAAGTGCACAGCATAAGAGATGTTCAGGTGTTGGATTACAAAAGTGCAATTACTTGGTTTAGTGCAGGCTGCACTGCATGCATGCACTTGACAAAGGTTTAAATGGAGCAGTGACAGCTGTGCTTGATAGATAGCATAATCAGCTGATGTAGAGGATGCACTGAAGCAGTCCTCTATGGACAGCTAGAGACTATAGCCAGCTACTCAGAGAAATGGTAACCTTGGGAGGAATGAGTGCTTATAATTTATTTAATAGATACATGGACTGCGAAAGTAAATTGTTATCTTAATTGTGTGATTGTTATTACATTTGTATACCCTTGCTGCATTATTTACTATGCTGTAGTGATTCTATCCAGATTGTTTTCATTTTATTTTATAAAGCTCACCATTTCCACACAAATTCACCCCAACTGTTTTGAATTAAA
Organism: Heterochromis multidens; assembly: GCA_015108495.1. Taxonomy (NCBI): domain Eukaryota; kingdom Metazoa; phylum Chordata; class Actinopteri; order Cichliformes; family Cichlidae; genus Heterochromis; species Heterochromis multidens. The sequence continues at coordinate 3,278 of VUQS01073908.1, forward strand.
AATAAATTTTGAGGATGACAAGTGCCTATAAGATCTCCCTTTGGAGATACCCGAGGACAAACCCATGATGTACCACAGGGACTATGTCTTTGAGTTCTCCTGGAACTACCTGGGGGTGCAGGCAGCCTGGTGTCATGAAGTAGCATACGAATAACACGGCAGTTTAGTTAAATTATTTTTCCTTATTATCACAACTGAATCGGCGTGCTTTGTGTGTGCAGTTCCATAGGTCCTGATGGAGCACAGGGAAGCTGTGGGGAGAAGAAATTAGAGCTATCCTGCAGTTAAAAACAGCACCTCAGTTTGAAAGTCATGAATAAGGAACAGCAGGGGCCATTCTGATAACCTTTTGGATAAGAGTAATGTAATTATTATTATATTTTGCAGTCTGCATGTTTGCTTAATTCTGTTTATGACTTAAACTCAATTCTAGCTTAATAAAACCATCAATTTCTTTTGGTTACTTCACCAATATAACTTAGAGTAATGAACTCATTTTGCTGTTGTATGGAAATTTTGTCTCATTACAATAATTTTGCCTGATCCACTCGGCGGCCAATATTAAGAGTAAGGCCCTACAGTCATAGACTGGGTTATTATGCTATACATCACAAAGTGCATTAGGCTCATAAAACCTGTCAACAATGAGGTTGGAAAGTTTGTATGCAGCCCAGCAGGTTAATATATTTCTTCCAAAGACTGACTAGAAGTGTCCAATCTATTGCCACTTTACTCCAGATTCATTACCCATCACCCCTTTTCACACAGTACTTACCCTTCATCGTTTCCCATCAAATCAGCTATTTAGACTGTTGTAATTCCTGTAATGGAGATTTGATATATATTTTTAAGGATAAAGAAAAATATATTTGGTTAATAGAGAATATTGACACCCTTGATAACTGAAGATTTTATAATAATCAAAAAAAGGAGAGTGAAATCAAATCAAGTCCATTTTCAGCAATGGTTGGTTCATTCAGCCTCAAAGGGTCCCTGGAAAAGCTTTGATATCCTGCAGCTGGATGCTATACTGATGATTAAGCAGCCTTTTTGTGAAAGCTTTTCTGCATCAAACCTAATGTACGTTTTGAAACACTTGTAATATATTTAAGATTTAATATTTAATGTTCCAAAGTGGTGGAGACACATTGTGAGGTTTAAATGACTCCACAATCGCTTGCATTCAGAACTTTCAAACAGCAATTCATTATCATTTTAACTACATCATTTCAGTGGTGAAAGCAACTCCTTATTGCATATTTTGAATTTGTGTAGGAAATATGCATTCCATTTTCCTATAACTGACATCCCTTGATGGAAGTCGTGATTGCCCGCATGGTTGGCAAGTGAGTTGTAGTCACACTTATAAAGAACCAAAGTGGGGACAAAGATCAAACAACAGCGCATGGTAATTGTTTTGCAAACTGCATGTCAGCATGAATGTGTTGCACTGAAAGAGCCTTGTTTGCACAGCACTTTGAGGCATCAAATGCAGTTCTGAAAAGCTCGATGTTTTTCTTGAAGAGGGTAATCTTTTGTAACAATCAATTACGATACATTTCCCCCTTTGTCTAGGCACTAATAGCTCCTGTCTGAGCACATGGTGAGGCATGTCTAGTAAATATACACTGTTTTCCTTTTAAATGTCTTATAATATGCATGGGGAACACAGAAACACACTATGACAGAGGGATTGAGCATTAAAGCTGTAGAAGCAATTCAGCTGAGTTTCTCAGTCTAAGAAATGAGAATGGAGCAGTTTGTGGCTTTCCTCCCATTAGCCAGATTGAATTACTGTGTTTTACTTTTAAGGGCCATCTGTTCTGGTTTAATTCATATTTCTAAATCTGTCGTGTGTGTATTTCTGTGTGTGTGTGTGTGTGTGTGTGTGTGTGTGTGTGTGAGAGAGAGATGGGTGGTAACCGTTTTTTGCTGAAAATAAAATGAAGTCTAAAGACTATTGTGGAAATGTTGCAGTTTGCAGGCTTTTCAAGACAGCTATATTGGACACTCTTTGCCATAAGCTGCTGCATGATAATATAGCTGTATTGATAACTACGATATCTGTAGTCAACAAATTACCCTTCTAAAAGACGTTAATTAAAAGGCAACCGCCACATTTGCAATTTAGCACAGTGCACGGGGAGGTTTGTCCTATTTTCTCTCAAATACCAAAGGATGTAGATACATAGATACTCAAAGATAGATGGATATGACGTTGCCGTATAGTCAATTACTTAGAACCCTTCACACTGACTTTTTTGGGAGCTTTCACTCCAAACCTCCAAAGCAAAAATTCACAGTGAGGGAAAAAAATCACAGGAAACATCCGTCATGATTTATTATACCTTTAAAGGAAATGTGAGGATTGTTAAAATACTTACAGTCACAGTGTTTCTCACAGTCCCAGGAAAAAATAAGTAAATCACATGGCCTTTTTTTGAAGCCATGCCTCAAGAAAAAAGATTATTTACTCAAACAAATTATACATAAGTGACAACTAATTTGACATTTTGTAGTAACTTTCACAATTTAAATAAATATAAACACAGAAAAAGTTAAAAATTGGAATCTTGGGGTTCTGGATTAAGTGCCAAAGACAGCCTTGAAGACTGACAGGTGGAACCTGTCTAAATTTAAAACTGAAGTCTAGGGTCTTGTCTTCTCTTTGCTGTTGAAGTGTGTGGCATCATCAGTATATAAAGAACTGTCTAAGGTCTTGTAGACATAACCATAATCCAAAGTTCTTGATGTCCCGTTTACACCCTAGACTTTAGGTAAATTATTAGACCATATCCAGAATATTGTGGACCTAACTGGCCACTTCTTAAATCATTGACTTGCAAGGAAGCAGAATTTTTGCCTGGTTTAGTTTACCTTTGCTGATTTATTTTGTTTAAAAAAAAATGACCAAGAATTTGCTGTGGTAAATCATTACCACTGTATGCATTTGTGCAATACAGCAGTTAAAAGTTTGATCAACAGCAATGAGTTGGCAAAAGGTCAGTTATCATGAAGGCTTATGTCATTAGCCATCAGCAAGCATAAAAACTGAACAGCGCCCTGATTGAAATAATTTTCACACTGTTGCCTTGAATGCTTGCAGAGACAAACATTTCCCGATTTTGGAGTTTATGTTTCACTTTGTAAAATTAATTAATTTTTTGTTTTAATGTGGTTTACCCAAGCAGCAAACACTGAAAATCTGAAAAATAAAGTCGACATTAAGCACCCAAAACTGCAGTATGTCAAATTGCCACTTGCAGCTGGCCACAAAACTAAGTAAATCCCCATAATGCAGCAAACATATACCTAGAGCCTGGTCCAATAAACTGTTTGGTCTCTGTAGCTAACTTCTCCCTTTGTGATAACTGTACTGTCAGTGATTTTCTTCATCTTATTATTTTTTTTGTATAATTTGCCACTTTAGACTGTATTAAGGCTTAAAGTTTTGCGTTTCAAGAGGCATGCTTTAATGACAGGTGGGTGCTGACTAGGTTGATAGCTGTTAGTTGGGTGTTAACGTCAGCAAAGTGAAGTCATTGAACTGGACCTTTGTCCTTTGTGCCTTTTTTAATTAGGAGGAATCTGTGTCTGTGCTATGTACCCATAGTCTATGCATGTACCCTTCTAACTAAGCTTCCTAGCATTCGCAGATTTTCATATCCTCTTCGTCAAACAGGGTCACTTCTAGCTCAACAAGCAAGATATCAATGGCCATAATGCTGAAACTGATTCTTCAAACCAGTGGTTGACATTCTCTTTTCATTTATGTACAGTGTGCGAGCTAGACTGCATCAGCTAGCATTCAGGATCTACAGAATATCACTGCTGCACAAGAGAAATTTCCACTCTTTTATGTGCACATCAGTATACTGTATGCAGGGGATGCATGTTAATTTAGATTAACACTTAAGAGATCTCTTTTAATTTAATTATTGCTCTCAGGCATTTTCTGTCATGTCATATTCTTCCCTCTTTCTTCTTGAAATGCTGACATGAATTTGGGCCTGGAAGAGCCTCTAAAATGTTAGTGATCCACTGTTCTGTTGCAAAGATGGAGGTGCATGGCTTGAGGGGACAAACCATTTCCCTGCCAGCAGAAAGACTCTCCAGAACAACCTCTTCACAGCCCAGCAGGCCTTGCACTGTCACTGAGTCCTACGATTGAATTGAATGGTCCACAGATTACTCAATTATTTCTATATACCAGCCTTCCATGGCAGACTAAAGGCCTATTATTGGAGGGACTGAGACCATAGGAACTTATTACATGTGTGACCTTTTAAAGCCTTTCACCATGATGGATCTCAGGTGAGAATTTACTGGAATCAATTTTTATCTGAAAGCTCGATGCTTGCTCACCACCCAAGCCCAGTGTGAAACATTCACTTTATAAAAAAACAAAAAGAGAGAAAGGGAGAGACGGGCTCTCGACTACTGGAAATGGGCAACATTTTAAAGCACCCCAAATGCTTGTGTGTCCTTTCCTCCCAAATTAAAGAGACTTTGAAATAGGGGGCTGGAGGAAGTGCTGGAGTATTGTGCTTAATCAAGGTAGAAATACAAAGACAGAGCCAGTTCCCCAAAGGTTCACATCAAAAGGTGCATCCCACTTTGTGAGCTATTTAATCAGTTAAAACACAGATGGCAGGCTGCCGCAATTAATTAATCATATATGAGGCATCCTGTACCTGCTAGCAGAAAGTATGTCAGTGCTACAGAGATCTCATTTGGATTTCATTGTAACTATGTGCCACCAGAATAATTGCGCTTTATGAATAGGGCTACTTTTGGAATTTATTCTGGATATAATGTAAAAAAATTGAACTTTTACTAATGTCATTGTAACAGAGTAAAGGGCCATTGTCATTACTGACAGAGTTCTTAGGAAGCCAAGTCTTTGCTTGTGAAGTTGCTTTTATGTTTCAGAAAGAATAGTAGGTAAATAGCTTTTTATTCTAGCTAAATTCATGAAAATGGCAACAAGCGTGGGTGAGACTGATGCAAATTTGCTGCAGGTGTGAACTTGATCTTTCTTGTTTCTCTCCCTTTCCCAAAAAAACAGAGGGAAAAAAGCAAGAAGGGACAGAAGCCTACACACGCACACTACTACAGGGATACACATGGAGATGCAACAGATCTGTATGTATGAAGAGGCTGGTGATTTCTGCTGTACAGTGACAGTGCAGAGGAGTGAGAAAGAAAGTTAGACAACCCTCATACTTTATTGAAATCATGAGTGTGTTGTATAGTTTCACTGCACTATGTACAGTGCTTAACAAATTTATTAGACCACCACTCAGTGTATGGTTTATGCCACAGCTGCCCTAAATTAACAGTACTGGTAATTTCCTAAAAAAAAATGTATGTTTCTGTAATGGTTAATCCACCAGTATGCACAAGCTCCTTAATCTAAATCATATGTTTAACGCTAAAATATAATTGTTGTTGTTATCCATGAATTTTCAAATTTACTGTTTTACAAAAACAACTGAAAAAAATTGTAAAGCACATTATTATTTTTTTATTAAGATGCCAAATTACCATATTTACTTACATTCCTGACCAGAAAAATTAGTTTTAGTGGTTGACTATTATGCTTTATTAATTTCTGACTTCTCAGGGAAGTCCAGTGTGCCAGCTTAAATTTGGGTATAAAATGTGAATTCAGTTTGCTATTTGCCTTATAAGTAACAATATGAATTTTACTTTTAAACAGGTTTTATGACAGATTTCCAAAATATTTGTGTTTTCTTGTTTTATTATGTCTAATAAATTTGGTGGTCTAATAAATTTGTCAAAAAAAGTTTTTTTTTGTTTTCTGTTTTTTTATATGGTTTTGTTTTTTGTAACCCCAAAAAATATTTTAAAAAAGATCATATTTCTGAAGAATTTCTAAAAAAATTGACTTCGATAACAAAAAGGAATAGTTTCAACCTCTTGTGAAACTGTTGCTTTTATAGCTATTGCTACATAACAAGAACACTGGGTTAAGCAGCTTAACAAGCAGATATATGTTGGTATATTTACTTTTAGGCAATATACTGTATATCTTAAATGAGTGGGAATTCACAATCCAATTTGCTGTCACTCAGCCTGTCCAGAGTTTCATTAAAAACTACAAATCTTTGTTTGCTGATGGGTTAAACAGTAACAGAACTATAACACATAATAGTTATTAAAAGAAAGAACCATGTATGATAGACCAAAAATGCAGCACTGAGGCAGACAGCCTGTAGAACAGGATATTATACTCGTACTAAATGTAAGATCCAAACCAATAAAATCGTTGCAATAAAAGCTTTAATTTGACTGAAAAGTTCAAGGCCTGGTATGTTTCCTTACAAAGTTTTTGATTATAATAGAATCTGTCAAATTGTAAAGTTGCCTAATGTCACTACTCATTTAATTCAAAATGTGTTTAATATGCAAGATCTTGGAAACAGAAATACATTTAAGGCCGCAGTTTAGCTGCCTGGTACATTATAAAGGATGTCATACATACATACTGTAGACTGGATTACAGAATAAAAATGATAGCCCTGAAGTAACCTCACAAAGTTTAGAAAGTGTAGTCTTTTTGTTTTCTGTACATCTTGTTCAAATATTGGGTATGTGGGCTAAAAGAAAATTAGGGATTTTTGGATTGGGAGCATTTTCCAAATTATCTCTCAAAGGTCCAGACATGAGACATCTTCAGATTGTGATGCACAGTATTGACTGGAGGCAGGGGTTAAAGCGGGATTTAGCAGGTGGGAGAACCCGAAGATCAAATGCAGTATTGCGGTTTGAGGAACAGAAATATTTAAAAATAAGTCACATAATAATTTGTTTTGTGAACTCCAACTGATTTCCAAGCCTTAGACACTATAAAGCTACTATAAAGGTAGAATTCAGTAAGTGAATTTAATCAGCATCATCACCTTAAATATAAATTGATGTTTGCTACTTTTGATGTACCCCGCTAACAGTACCATAGATGTAACCGGTACATAGTGCATCATTGTAAACTTTATCACAATACTGCAAACTAACCAGTGTAGCCAGCACTAAACTGCCTGGTATTTTCATGCAACTTTTGAATGACACAAAATTAGTATACTTCAATTTGTTTTGCAAGATGTTTCACAAAAACATAATTCATCAAAACGTCATGTATAGTGGTAAGTGCTGTAAGTTTGCTGACTTACAAAGAAATGAACAGTCTCTAATTTTCATGGTAGTTTCATTTTAATGGAGAGAGACAGAATATCAACCAAAAATCCAGAAAAAACACATTACATAAAAGTTATAAACTGATTTGCATGTCATTGAGTGAAATAAGTATTTGATCCGCTACAACCCAACCAGAATTCTGGCTCCCACAGATTACAATCAATCAATCAATTACAGAAACATTTCCAATCTATAAAATTTAACTTGCTGAGCAGTGCTTGCCTTTGAAAACAGTTTCTCATCTTCCTCTCCTTTTCTCTCTTTCTTATATCTTTCCCCATCTATCAGTGTCACATAAATATTTTTTCTCTTCCTGGGAAATACATCAACTGTACTTTTAGCTAGGAGGCACATTTTGTAGAAAACTGTGAAGAAACAGTTTGTGTGTTTGCTGATATTTGTTGAGATGAAAATTGCAATTGAAACCACCTGCCACTTAAAAAAACTGTTACTCAGTTTATGCTGGCTCCTCTTCTGTAGCTAGCTAGATGTAAAGTAGTGCAACCGCAACTTTACATCTGCACCATGAACGCATCACAGGAATGAGAAGAAAAAAAGATGTGTTGAGGCTGTAAGTGGACTTTAGGATGTCATTACTTTCTTATTACTGAGCAAGTATCTCCACACCGTCACTGGAAGCAATGCCAGGCTGCAGCACATGAAAAATTATCTCATTTAATAGTAACCTGCCTATCAGATTTAATTACTCATTAACTGAAAGTGCCGGAACGGTGTTCTGGATCATTCTGGCCCACTTTAACCCCTGATTGTAGGTTGCCCACATTTTGGATGCACTGAGGTCCCAGCAGGCAGTCATTTTGTGTTTAAAACAGAAGAAAATAGAGGAAAATAGATGACTGAAAAATGCTTCTGAAATGCTTTCTGCTTAGAGACAGTGTAAGAGACTGAAAGAGCTGCTAAGAAGTCACTTTGCTGCAGTTCTGATTTTGCATTTTATGATTAAAATGGTGCTGTTGGGGGAAACATGCAATAATCCAACCAAATTGAACATTATTTTGTACTATTATAGTGAGGACTGAAAAACATTGCAAGTATTATAGATTTGTGTTAGGAGTTGGTTGAATTTCAGAGTGTTTTTTTCTGTCATAGCATGTAGTTAAATAAATTCAAAAAGCCAAATATGATGAAGTGAAAACTGAAAGGACTCTGAGGGCTGACAGCAAAGATTGAGAAAACCACTGGGGTGAGGGCAGCCTTATACAAGACTGTGCTAGTATTAAGTTAACGTTGGATGTGTCAGTGTATTGAACTGGATTGTACATAATAATGAAACCATGAAAAGGACCACTGAACATATGGTTTGTGAATTTGTGAAGTAATGTTACACCATAGAACTGATACATTCAGAGCTTAAACACAGTACAAACTACTCCCCATGATGTGATTTGCTCTCTTTGTCACTCACTATGTAAATACACACCACAATGTAGTGATCTCTCAGTGTCTTTTTGGACATTTTATACATGAAGTGTCTGTCCTTGGGGTTGTAAAGAGACAGCATCCCATCCGAGATAATAAAAATAATATACTGTATATGTCTTCTCTGGATCATCCATACTCAACAAGGTGATGCACAATTGCTATTCTTTATGAGAGAAGAAAATTGCACATGTAATAAAATCCAATTTTATATTTTATTCTGAGAACTACAATAAACACAAAACAAGCAGTAAATAAGCTTTTCAAAAAGCTGATTACCAAAGCAATTTATTGCCAAGTCCAGGACTGTGTTAAAGCAAAGCAGTGGTGGAAAGTGGAGGGGCCCACATTCCAAATCTTCTCTCCCTCAAGCTCTTTGCTTGCCACGTTATTAGCTGGGCTGCTTGGTGAGGAACCAATCTGATCAACTTGTTTATTTTACTATACAATGTCCCAGCTCCTGCTGAAAGCAGTTAAAAAACACTTGCGATTGAGGTCATCCTTGCATCCATCACAGTGGTAAACACTATGTCTTTGACTGAGGCCATTTCCAGTCTGAGAGTTAGCTTTTCTACAACAAAGGGAGAGTGCTTAGTAGCAAGAACTGTAACTGCATTTTAATGTTTTTAAAGAGCATATCAATCTATAAAGTGTTTATTCATGATCGGGACCACATGTTCCTGAGCTGTGGTTTGTTGTCAGGATTTAGATTTTACTAAAGCGCATCAGTACAGTGTGCAGTACAGTTGAAGGTTTTCAGTCTGTCTTCATTTGCAGTATGTATTGCATGTACTGTAAGGATGCAATGTTTCTGTTGTTAAATGCATGTCAGGTATGTTATAAAACTGTCTACTCAAATTACTGTTTTAAAGGTGTAATGTTAGTTACACCTTTTGTTCTGGAACACTGATAAAACATAGTAATAATGTGAAAATGCTTTAGGGATTTTGTCTGCTGCATTGTATTGCAGATATCTGAAATTAGCTCTAACTTTAGGTAGGGATGATTGAGGAATGAGCAAAAAGTAAAAAGTCTGCATAATATTTTTGAATATAAATTGAGGCTGTGATGGCAGGAGAAAATGCTATGTGGGGATTATTCACAGTTATATAATGTTAGGAAGAAAACCAGGCGCTTCTCATTTTGGTCACTTATCCCTCATTGTAAAGGTCTGTATATTTCATTGCTGGTGCAGCAGCTTAGGGGATACATTTCAAAGCAGCAAATAAAAATTGGCTAAACTTCCAAAATTAGCACTTCAAAGTCAAACATGATTTGCAGCGAGGGAAGGGGTGGAAGCAGTGTGACTGTGAAAGTGTGTTTGTAAAAGCTAACTCAGTGTGTGTGCATTTGTGTGTGCGTGTGGCAGAGCTGATGTGCAGAGTTCAACATTAGGCCTTAGAACCAATTTCTAGGCAAATTGGTTTCATTTAAGAATGAGATCAGAGTAAGCAAACCTCTTTCAGGGCAAGTTCATGCATCTGTAGCCATTTATTTCAGTTTTATATGCATTGCTTGGCACAGGCTGTTTGTAGGTAGAATATGCATAATCTTAGCCATGGGCACCATGCTATAGTTAACATGTTCACATTTACCTGTTATTACCATGAATTTAAATAGTTTCTTCCATTTTATTGCATTCTGTCACAAAGAGCTTCAGCAGTAATTTAGCATTTTGTTTTCTATATTCCTTCCAGCACTGTTGTGGAATCAGTGCTAATCAAAGCCACATGTAACTAATTGCCCTCTTCAGTCTCTTGCATATAGCACAAGCAGGCCCAATAAGCAGCAATGGAACATATGCTGAAAATTTTGAGTGGCTTTGAAAATCTGTTTATTTGCAAGGGGAATAACAGTCACTTGACCACAATTAGCATTTCTGTATACCCCACAGAAATTAGACACAAACACTCTCTCTCACACACACATACATATACACTACCAGTCAAAAGTTTGGACACACCTTCCCATTCAATGTTTTTTCTTTATTTTCATGACTATTTACATTGTAGATCCTCACTGAAGGCATCAAAACTATGAATGAACACATATGGAATTATGTAGTAAACAAAAAAGTGTGAAATAACCCAAAACATGTTTTATATCTTAGATTCTTCAAAATAGCCACCCTTTGCTTTGATCACTACTTGGACACTCTTGGCATTCTCTCAATGAGCTTCATGAGGTAGTCACCTGAAATGGTTGTCACTGCACAGGTGTGCCTTGTCAGGGTTCATTTGTGGAATTTCTTGCCTTCTTAATGCGGTT
>VUQS01073910.1:8344-18465 GCA_015108495.1 Heterochromis multidens
TAAAAGGGAGTTTTTCCTTCCCACTGTCGCCAAGTGCTTGCTCAAAGGGGATCGTCTCATTGTTGGGGTTTTCTGTATTATTGTAGGGTCTTTACCTTACAATATAAAGCGCCTTGAGGCGACTGTTGTTGTGATTTTATTTAAATAAAATTGAATGGAATTGAATTGATATTTTGAAGCAAAAGTACTGTAATTCCTAAATTGTCAACCTCTCCGGATGCTCTTTTTTTATACCCAATCATGTCACTGACTTGATAACAAAGATCATGTGTAATTTCTCAGATTTAATATTTGTCTTTGTACTGTTTTAAATTTAGTATATTAGATTACTTACAAATAATTGCACTCTCCTTTAATATACATTTTACAGAGTGTAACAACTCTTTTGGAGTTGGGCTTTTAGACTTTTTCCATTCATTTTCAAAACCTTGTGCCTACATTACCCACAATACAGCTAAACTACTGAAAGTAATTTGCTTGTCTTGTCCCAGGTAATGTTGCCTTGAACTACTAGTGGAGTCTGGTAAGCTAATTTCACACCGCTTGTTTTTTTCATTTTCAAACGTGTTTTCAGCTCAAACTTGTTTATTAGACTTCACACAGATCCCCCTGGAGCCAGTAAGATTTTACTTTATATAACATGTGCAGTAGTACTTCCCAAGACCTGTAAACAGACTTTGATGTTCAAAATCGGCAGCGGTCCCCTTTAAGGATACCAGGCTAGCATGATAGTAGAGCAAAAAATACAAGGTAAACAGGGACTGGCTTACCAAAATATTGCTTTTTGAAGTCCTTATTCCAACTGTGACCCATTAAGTTTGATTGAAAAAGATCCTTAATACCAGCTTAGAACTGGGTCTTTAAACTGTTTATTTTGCATTTTATGTAACTTAAATTTTGCCTCTCATCTTTTCTTTTTCTTCTTTTTATCAAAATAATCTACTCCAAGATTTCTGAAAAAAAAAAAAAAACACATCACTCGGCTAACTCAAAGCACCAGAAGCTGGTAGGCAAATCAGACGACAGATTTTAGTAATCAAACCACAGGCACAACCGACGGTCAATATTTGTGGCACAGTGCCACGCTGACAGTCTGCAGGCAGACAAACATAATGATGCAGAACTGTGTTAGTAAGAGCAATGTCATCAGAAATTATTCTGCATCTGTATAAATCTTGCCTGATCCTAAGTTTCTCTCTCTCACATTCTCTCTCTTTTTGCTTATTTTCTGTCTGATTGTTTGCCAAAAATGCATGGCAACCAGAGTCCCCAGGCTGTAGCCAGCTGAGTTCAGCCCACACAGGCAGGCAACCTGGCTATTATAGATTATCATCAGGGTGACAAATAAGCTGCAGCGAGCGGAGCTGTTTTGTGTTGGCCCTCCTGTGTGCAGGCAAGAAAATATAACAAACTTCCTCCAAACCGCTAATCAGTAAAGAAGGACCTTACAGGAGTTTAAGAGACTCGAGCAGCAACATAATCAATTCTCCAAGTGATTAAACCATGCATGCTAATTCGTGTGAACAGGACAAAATGTACACGAAAGCTTTGCTGTCACAGTGCAGTGACTGACAGCATCTGGCATTTTCTTAAAGACGGTTGTAACAATTTATTTTCCTTCTGGCTTGTTTGCATCATGGGGAAGAATGTGAGACAACAAGCACTTTAAGATTATATAATTAACCCAGCACGCATGAGGTTTCTTTCTTTCTAATAATACAGCTAATAACATCTGAAACAGTAAAACAGGAAAGTTGCAGATCTTGCAGCAACTCTTGCAGCAAAAATGAATAAATAAATATTTAACCCCAGTTCAGGATATCTTGATAACTGTGTCAAGTGAAACCAAGAGTTTTTTGCTGTAGGTAATGTAACATAACATATTACTCTGTAATAGCAGTGAACACTATCCAGCACTGCTCAATAAATAAAAAGTGTACAAACATCAAAATGTCCTCGTGATCTCAAAATTGACACATCTCATACACCCTGGGTTAAGAACCAATGCTCTTTGCGAGCGCAATGAGACAGATGATATCTTTGAATAGTGCATATTCATGGCCTGGATACTAAAAAGTAGGATTTGAAGACCAATATGTTTTAATGAGCTTGCTTCCCAGGGTGAGCTACTAAATTTCTCATTTCAGTTCCAGGCAGAGAAGGTTAAAGGAGCTCTCCTCTGCCAGAGAGAGGAGGAAACAAATTGGAGAGCAGTGGTGTGTAGATGGCAGTCTAAACACTTGCCAGGTTACATCCACGGAACTTAGTGCTTCTTCTCTGTGAATCACATTGTAAACATGCATATAAGCCGCTCCTCTTTCTTGTTGCATAATTCATACAGTATCCCTTACCGTGCAGAAAATGAATATTGCAATACGCTTGTATTTTATTCAGGTTATTTGCAGAGTTAATTGCGCTATGGGAAAGTCCTCAGAGGACAAAGAGTTTCATCTAATCCCATCTTATTATATCTAACCTCACAGTCTACTTTAATTAACAGAGCTGCTGTGATTGCGCTCTAATTATGCATATGTCATTTTGAGTCCGACAACTCCCTTCTTGATTAAAAAAAATTCTGATTACAATCAAAACTTTATATTTATAAATGGAATAATTTTGATATACAGAATGACAGAATACAAAAAAGTTTGGGTTTTTAATCTGGATGCTGGACCAAACATTCTCACTGGAGAAACCCGTTTGCAGAGAGAATCCTTTGAATCTAAGATTCTAGTTGTTATTATGAATATATTCAACATGTAGAAATCCCATTTTCCCTATCGTATTGAACCCTAGCCCTCTGGTTCTGCTTCTGGCATTACCAAGTGACCCCAAGTCTTTTGCAGTATGCTTCACTTCATCCGTAGCACAACAAACTGTCCGCAGTCCACTGAGGAGAAGTGTCTCGTCTTACTAAGTTAATGAAATAAGATCAAGTCTGTGACAGCAATTGCACTGTCATCGGGCATACACCCCCTGCTGTCCCACTTTTACAGTAATGAAGAGGGACGTTCATTCTTCATCTCCTTAGAGGAAAAATCACATCCAATAATAGAGGAGGTTCCAGATGGGCTTCTCCCCACTTCTTTTATTTTTCTCTTCCTTTTTAACCACTTCCTTTCTGCTTCCACCCCTTCTGACCTTAACAGTCCTTATCCTTCATTGGATCTTTTTCTTCACTTGTCCTTTTGTCCTCTACATATGTGATCCACAGCCCGATGGCGATAAGCTTCAGCCATGTGCCACCATATCTTATTTTCTACATGCCTGTTACCATGGAGTTAGAGTGGTTCCTTGTCACAGTATCCACCTCTTGTACATGAATCATGTAAAATGAATGTGCTCCCCTCGGGAGAAGCTAAAGGATTAGGTCTGACTCTTCGTCATAGGGCATTTCATAGAGCACATGGTTGCCATTAATGCAAATGGATGCCTTTTCCCTTCAATAAATCTACATAGACGTTTTCACAAATGGACTCCAGACAATGTCAGGGGAATCGGGTTGGGACATTGTCTGAAATTGCCCTTTCTTACATGTAGTACAGCAGGAAAATATCTATATGAGATGCATTATCAGAAATAGTCTACTTGGTGTAAGAAAGGATGCTACCCACTGACTTTATAAAAAGTGGACACAGCTGCCATCTTGTCACCTACTTGTTAGTGAACTCCTGTTATGAAGCCTTGAGCTGAAGTAAGGTTTTTCACCCTTGCCATCTTCTTGTTTAAAACCGGACATGACGAGTGATGAATCTGACTGTAAAACCGAGGACACCACAGCCTCACTGGCGAATGATTAGTGATCTACGAGTTTTAATCTGCATAATCCTCCTGTTTGACTCTAATAATGACCATAATACACAAAATAAACCTTTGTTTTCAATATGACCTGAAAATAGTGATTGTGCCCATAGTCATCAGAAAGTGGTTGCTGATGTCATAGAGCAAGATAACCAAGGGCCGTTTTCCCATAGACTTCTATACAACCACAACCACCATCTGCTGGCCAGCTAAAAGAAAGCAGCTTTAAGGCACTTCTGTATTGGATTCAGTCTTTATAATGTCTATGGTGCTACCTGGATACAGCAGGAGACAGGACACAGTGACCATCAATCAGACAATCACCTGCTGGGTATAATTGGACGTCTCCTACACCTTGTACGAAGGAGCTGGCATGGGATTGCATCACACATTCGCATTTTCAAATGCGCCACCATTGGTTAATGCCTAGAAAAGTTCAGAGCTGCAGTAAATGGTAAATAAGTACTGAACTGGAAGTGTCGTTTCAGACAATAGTCATTGGAAGATTTTGAGGTTATACTGTGAATTCCATGCAGCGCTTTCCAAGTGACATCTTTTAAAGATAAACTGCTGTTCTTGGACGTGTCAGTTCGATTGAATTTTTTTTTTCTTTACTTCAAAGGAAGAAAGAGTGGCAAGAGGTGTTGGAGTTTGAAACTGTCTTTTTTTTTTTTTGTCTTCAAATACCTAATAAAACAGTGACTGCAGACATAAGCCACTTCTTGAAGAGACCACAGATTTTGTTCTGGCAAATCAATTATTTATGGCTCTATCTTACTGGTGCTCGAGAAGTGGCATGATCAAGGTGCGACAGAAAAGCTTAAGTTTAGAAAGTTGCAGCACACAGTGAGAAGCACACAGTAAGACCCAAAAGAGTCTACTTGTGCACAGCAGTATTTGTACTTCCAACTTCAAAAGTGTTGCAGTTTATCTCTCACTAGGCATGTCTGTCCTACTTCAAATATACCAGCTCTAAAGCGTTGCATCAGGAAACATCAGCTTCATCTGCTTGTCTGCTTGATTATTAGCACAAAAGAAACTATTTGTACCAACAAGTAGGGCTTAGCACAAAAACAAAGTTCCCTCACCAAATGTGATGTCCTGAAAAGTGACATACGAGTGGGCTTTGATTTAAAAAAAAAAAAAAAAAAAAAAAAAAAAAAAAAAGGCAAAGGTACAAGATTGAATATATTATTGAATATTGAATATATACGTACTTAAAACAGTGAAGGAACTACTCATCCCATAATACATAATACATATGTGTGGCCGTGGAAGTGAATCAGTCTGTTAGAGAAACTGCTCCGTTGTCTGTCCAGTAAGTGGTACAGAGGGATAAAAGAAAGGGAAGATATCTCAGGGTCTTGCTGGGGGAGAGAGAAGCAGAAGATCAACAGATTAACGGGTACTGGTCTGTCGTAGTAAACGGAGAGCTGAGCTCACTGGTTGATTTACTGGTCCATCCTACCTTCACCTATGGCCACGAACTGTGGGTAGTGACCGAAAGAATGAGTTCATGGATACAAGCAGCAGAAATCAGCTTCCTCTGAAGGGTTTCTGGGCTCTCTGTGTGAGGAGCTCGTTCATTCAGCAGGGCTTCAGAGTACAGCCACTACTCTGCATCAAAAGAAGCCAGCTGAGGTAGTTCAGCATCTGATTAAGATGCCTCTTGGACAGCTCCGAGGTGAGGTGTTTCTGTCCAACTGGATGGAGATCCTGGGAAAGAGGATTATGCCTCTTGGCTGGCTAAAAAAAAATGATTAAAAATATTTTTATCATAGTCCAGGTGATTTTTCACTTGTGGGTGCCAAAATTTCTTGTTAGCAGGAAAAATCCTAATCTTTACATCCAGATATTTCCAGCAGCCTGTCTTAAGATTGAGGTCAGTGTTTGTGAGATGCCTGAATGTTGTTTTGCTAAAGATTTTCAGATTGATTGATCTTTAGAAATGGAATTAATTAAACCAGTATAAGTGATGTTTCTATAGAATGAAGCCTCAAATGTAAGTGTAACTTTTCTGTTCCCGCTGCCTTGACAATAGTATTAACAGGGGGGTAGAAACCGCATGAGAGAGCACTCTGTACACCCACAGTGGCCTCGATGGAGCTGACTGCAGTGTAGCTAAAGGACATGGTGCGTTTGAGGAAGGGGCAAAGCTGCAAATATAGATGTGAATAACCCCACAGCTTTCAAGTTGCATGTATACCTATACACGCCTACCTGCCTCTGAGTGAAACCAACAAGCTCCCACCCACTCTCTGCGAGCTGTTGAAGGGCATTCTGGGAAAAGCAGGGAATCACAGATTGAAGTGGAAGCTGGGGAGAAAGTGGGGATAGCAGCCTGATGACAAAAGAGTTGCACATCACAGAAGGATGATATAACAGTTTGAGACTATCAGAGGGAGGGTGTTCATTAAAATGTGGTTTATTTTGAGCAGAGTGGCAGAGTTTAATGTCATAAAAGGCTTTAAGTTACTGTCCTTGACTTTAGCTTGGTTATGCACTTTGTTATGCATGTTGGGTCCAACAGCACGTTCCAAGTGTGATGGAGGAGGTGGATCGTCTGCAGCTTCGCCATTCATCACAGTTGTTTCATGACTCAGCGGTGATTAATGTGGTTGATGGTGGTCATGCCTTCAGTGTGCCCCTCCTCAGCGAACGAGCTGGGAGCTGAGCTTCATACGTAGACAGTCGACCTTGAGTGCACCCCCGGATGTTGGGGGGATTTTACCAGCAGCTTGTGTACAGTCTCAGATGTTCACGTCATCACCGGAGACGTGGGTATAAATGACTGATGGTATTCTCAGCATACAACAACCTTCAGGAAGGAACAAGTTCTTTTGTGCTCTGCAGTGACTCCACCGGATCCAACACCTGTAGGTGTATATTTAAAAGGATGATCTCGAAGAAGTTGAGCACACTCATCCCAAAACATGTGCTATGTAATCCAAAGATTTTTTTTTTTTAATAATTTTTACTTTTAGTTCTTTTTATTTTTCTTTTAGTTTAGTTTCAGTTCATTTCCAGAAGAGGTATGCTCATTTCAGTTTAGTTTTTATTGTTTAAAAATGATCAGATTTATTCTAGTTTTTATTAGTTGAGCGATAGCTTTTGTTTCTTTTTAACTCAGATTAGATATCACAATACAAACACCTGACATGTAAAGTCAAATAAACATGTCTCATGTCTCAACAAAGATGTACCAAAGCCTCCAGATGCTTTTTTTTTTTGACAAATTTCAAAGACAAATTTACGAAGACTAAAACTAGACATTTCCTGTAAGTTTAGTTCGTAGGTGCACAATCATTTTAGTTAGTCTAGTTATTTTTTTTTGTTTCAGTTTACTAAAATGTGTTTACACACTTAGTTTTAGTTTTAAGTTGAGTTAATGTAATTGTGCTATTCTTGGTTGTTGCATATTTCATATAATACTCTTTATTACTTTCATCTGCAAAAAAAAAAAAAAGGCGTCAGATGTCTTAATTAACATTTTGAATGCTGACATGTGGCTGACCTGATTGGGCTTAGTGCTGGCTGATCCCATATCAGCTGGGAATGACACTGGAGCAGACTCAGAGCCTGTGGAGGTTATTTGGAGTCAGTCAGATCCCTTACGCAAAAGGAAAAGTAGAACAAAGCCTGTTATTCACACTTTGATGGATTTAAGTGACTTTCTAGCTGGTTTTTTTTTTCTAATATTTTTAGATGAGATGACTAATGGATGAAGGCTGTGGAGCTTTAGAATATGTGCACCTTATTTTCATCTGACATATTGTCCTTGCATGAGTGGCTGAAGGTTTCTGTGAATTGGTGTAACTGCCTCCAACATAATAGATCACGATGGGATGTTAGTGGCTGGACTGTAAATCAGATTTAGTGAATCACTGACATTATCAGTCTCCCACTAAATGAAATACTGTATTTCCTCAAATAAAAACTTCAGTAGTAGTAGTCAATTAAAAGCCGGGTCTCTGATAATGGCCGAAGGCGTGGATGACTTAATAAATAAAACTATACCACCCAGCAGTTGTTGTTGGATACGGTATGCTTGAAAATTAGAGCTGTCCCGAATACTCTGGTGGTTTGGTGGTAATAAACAGGAATATGCAAAGCCTCAGTGGGCAGAATGGAGTCCTCTGACAAAATCACCTTACACATTAAAGATAATGTCTGTGCTGTAATATCAGCTATATTAATGAATAAAATGAGCACTCAGAGAGAAAGTTGGAAGACATCTAAGGTTAAGCCCACAACCCATTTCCAACATTTTGAGGCTGCCACAATTATAATTGGCTAGGGTAGACATATCAGACATAAACAGCCAGGATGGAATTATGAAAAAGTGTGAATTTGTTATTATATAGTGGAGATTTTAGGTCATATTATCCATTTCTATTTGACAGTGAGTGGTTCATTTAATATTCTGCTACATCAAAAGAACTGAGAAGGTCTCCGTAATATTTATTGTCTAATATCTGTTTGTGTTTTTGTGTGGGAGAATATGACTTTGTTCTAAATTAAGCAGTTGTTGTCAACAAAGAGACGATTTAATGAGGTTTCTGATGTCCTCTGTAATTGGCATGTAAAAGCATTTCGTGGCAAAATGCGTCTCATTTTACAGACAGTAGATTCGTCCACGGAAACACTGAAAAAACACGGATAAAGTAGTATAATTTCAAATAATTTTCATAACTTATACAAGCTTCAAGTGACCGAGTGGGCTCAGTCACTTCTACAGCTTTTCATAGTTTTTTTTTACAGGAACTATGACGATAACAAGGAGTTGTTTAAAATATGTTTGTTTATAGGCACTGATGTTATTAAAATTTCCTACTTCAGATCATTAGATTATAACGTTCTGCAGTGATTCATGAATTACAAGCCTAAACTACCCTACTGAAAAAGCCTTTAAGTGTTTCTGCACAATATTTGAACAATCAAACATTTATAAAAAAGATGTTTTTTTTTAAATTGATTTAAACAGAAATATATAGGTAACAGGATGAAAAAACACCCTGGCTGTGGTGACTTCAGTGTAATTTGTTGTTGATTAAAGTATTACAGAGTCACCAGTGCATCTATATATTGGTGTTAAAATGATATGAGCATACTGCAATGCATAATTCACTTAAACATACCTTGTTTGTAAGAAGTAACAGATGGCAAGTGTCTAAATAAATGTAATTTTGTTTGTAGAATTAGAACATTAGAACATTTTAGAATATCTGTCATAGGTAAAGCAATCAGTGTATGTATGTATGATAAACACAAGAAGAGCCATTAAAATATAATATAAGATAACAGGGCCATAAGTGACTCCAGTCATTGATATAACTTGGCTGTTTGGGGATTAAACACAGTGCCTTTCACACACAGTGAAATGACTGTATTGACTTTTTCTGGTATCTTCCCACAACATTGGGTCTGATTTTTCACGGGGAGACTCTTGGCAGAAGTGATTGTTGTTGCAGAGTGTCTGTTGACTTGTTTTGTCAGTGCTGCTTGCCAGTGTCACTGTTTGAGCTGCTCAAACTGAAATTATTTACCGAGAGGTTAGTCATCGCACTCAGGCCTCGAGTTGTGTACGACTGGCTAAATGAGAACTGAAAAAGCCCCTCGCTGGACCGACAACACTTTCCAGTTGGCTGTGAGGGAGGTGCAGCTCTGTGCAGCCATTTTAAAAATTTTTATTATTATTTTTTTTCGCCAAGTCGTATCCATCACCTTCAGCAGATGGGCGTGCATGGCAAACATCCCACTGCTGCATGTACGTGACAGCAAAACATTATGTTTAATTTACACCTTTGGAAACTGTTGCAACAAAAACTGCACCTCTGTTCCTATGGAGCGGGAATAGAGATCATCTAGATCCAATTGACTAATTATGCTTGATAATCTTTTGAGGAAAATATTCAGAGTGGTTTCGCAGGTCTGCAGCTTTGGGAGTAACAAGCAGATAAATCTGAGAGATATCTGTGAGATGTCTCACTATTCTCCTCATTCACAGTGGCTGTCACTATCTGCTTCACAGTTATGAGGAGAGCATATGGTGCAATAAACAGAGTGCATGATGTAAAAAATAACTTTTGCATACAGTATGACATAATAATAACTCTTTACAATTATTATCTGTCTCAGTATTCATTAAACCACAGTTTAATTCCTCATAATTGTAGTTTCTTTATAGAAGAAGTCATTTCACAGCTTTTTTTTTTTTTTTTTTTTTTTTTATTTTTTTTTTTTTTTAATATCTCTTTTTTTTTTTTTGTTTTTGTTTTGTTTTTTTTTTCTTGGGGGGGGGGTTTTTTTTTTTGGTGTGT
>VUQS01073910.1:18485-31487 GCA_015108495.1 Heterochromis multidens
AATTTTTTTTTTTTTTTTTTTTTTTCCTTTTTTAATATTTTTTTTTTTTTTATAAAAAATGGTTTTTTTTTTTTTTTTAATTAAATAAAAATTTTTTTTTTTTTTTTTTTTTTTTTTTTTTTTTTAAAAAAAATTATTTCTTTTTTTTTTTTTTTTTTTTTTTTTTGCAACTTAATATTCTGTTTAACAAACACTTTCTTCTATTTCATTCCTCTAATGTGGCTTTAAGGCTTTTAAAAATCACAAGTTATTTAGGGAGAGATGAGCAACCACAGGTACGTCTTACACCCCTGAAAGTTCCTGTCTCTATCAGATATTAAGTTGTCATCATGTTGCCTAGCAACCATCTATTATTGGGCTAAAATGATCCATTTGCAGCATTTATGCACCTGTAACACCTTATAAAAGCATTACCTCGTATTTCAATTTCACAAAAATAATGTCTCATTTATAGACACAAAACTTGAAATATGCATGATATATTATGTGGGTGAAGTCAAGGAACAAGGGTGTGGATGGCTGTCACTGCTAGCAGCAACAATAAAGCAGTGCTGGTCCTATGACCCTGTCTAGGGCCAAGTAGCAAATCCACAGGTGGCTACAACACAAATTCCATAATAAGGGTATACCGAAACTCGAGTGAACCGGGATACACATTGGACTTGGATAGGCTTCCTGGTGATGTGCGGGAGAGAGCTCAGGAGAATGGATGGTAAAGGCCCTGGAAACTTAGCCACTGGGGAGGTTGATAGAGGATGTTGTCAAGAATCCTGATCTAAAAATGGAGGACCTACCAGAGGTCCAAATGGAAGAAGGACCCAGGCATACGAACTTGTACTACAGTGTTACTAGCTTGGATGCTCGGGGAGAATAAGAGGTTAAAGCCAAGAATGTAAAAAGTGGAACATAAAATGAACATAAAAATAAGTAAGAATATTTTTAAAATACAGTAAAATGGTGTGTAAAAACTTCAATATAGTATAATTAAGTTTGTCTATAAAGTAAAATAGCTCAATAAATTCAGTAAAGCAAAAAAGAAACAAATAAAAACTTAAGTTTTTAAGTAAAAATACCTAAAATGTGATTGTGATAAGTTCTTGGTACCTTTTTGTTAGACAAATGGCGGCTTTTTGTCATCTTCTAAAGTTTATAGACCAAACAATCAATCAGTTAATCAAGAAAATTGTAGGAATATTATTTCCATCTAGATAGGTGGATAAAGAGATCATTTGGTTTATTCCACATTAACTGCTCAGAAAGTCAGTATTTTGTCTCTGCTGCATTGATTTTGTCTCTTGCAGGACCTTCAACTTTTTAAGCATGCAGTACCTTTTTCAAGACTCTGTTGGTATGAAGACAAATACTGCGAGTTAGTCCCTTCATGTTAGGAAGTGGCATTTTCATGGTGTGTGTCCTCAGGAATTGGGGCACAAAGATACACAGAGACTCTGTGAAAGTAGGCCAGATGGACCACAGAGTGAATGAATAGGAATTGTGTTCTTGTGCAGAACTTTGGAAATGAATGAATTTCACCAGATATCACTTAAAATGAGACAAAGGAAAACATTTAGACCTTAAGACTCATAGATCAGTTTTTCCTGATGTTAAAATGAACCTTTGTTGGGTGGCTGACTACATGTAGGCACAATTGTTCTGTATACAGTTATCGCAATGAGTCTATGTCAGCTTACTTAAAAGGACTCAGTGCATTTCCCTGTTACTTATGTTTTTACAGTTCTGTTTTCTTTTTCAGGGAAGCCCAAACCTCTTTTGGGGTATCAAAAGTTTTAGTATGCAGGAAAAACTATGATAGATGTTTTATGATGTAAAAAGAAAAATCAGGGAGAGTTTTGATTTATTTAATTTATTTAAGATTGATTACCTAAACCCAGTATAAAACAGGCAAATGATTAAAGACCAGAGTATCGATACATCATTTAATCTCACGGTATAGACGAAATTATGATGCATTTTTGCTATTCTAAATCCAGAAGAGAAATCTCTCTGTCAGATTCTTTGTGTGAGGGGCAGAGGCAGCTCCTCTTACATGCTGCAGCATACAAAGAGAGAAACATCTCCCTTAGTAACAGTGAAGAGAAGAAAATATTTAAAAGTGTGGAAACACTTCACTAGAGTCAGTGCTGACAATGTTTTGCATGTAAAGATGGAAACCCAAATGTCGATAACTCAGAGAGAAATGCAGATTTGTACTAGTTCATCTCTCTGCACCAGGTGTGTTAGTCATTATAGCAGTATAGAGCCCACACAAGGAGGCGACTTAATTATATATAAATGGTTTAATGATTGACCCTGCCTCTCGCCCTGTGGCAGCTGGGATAGGCTCCAGCCCCCCCGCGACCCTGAATTGGATAAGCGGAAGAGAATGGATGGATGGATGGATGGCTGGTTTAATGATTGTAAGTAACTATTATCCAGCTGATTGTTTAGCTGTGGGAACTGTCAGTCAGAAGTTCCTGTTCAGAGCAGGGGTGGATTTAGTGATTAGCTTTTAATTTAATACAGTTCTGTTGAGGTTTGCTGCTCAAGAATGCTAATTTATATACAGTACGTATGAGAAATTTAAGCAATATTAATTGTGATCGTATTCTGTTTTTTTCTCCTAAAAAATATAGAATAAAGAAAAATAAAACACAGATAAGCCACATGTTAAAATACCCAAAGTGATTAACTTCAAATCCTAACATCCATTAAGTAAAGGACACGAGACTTTTCCATTACTAGTTTGTAAAGTGACGTTTAAATGTTTGGCTGCTCTTGTCTGAGGGGGAGTTGATCCGGTCATAGAGAAGTTTTAGGATACTTGAATGTATAACACGCCCACAATGAAGATGCATTTGGAAACTGAGTCATGATCATCACAGCCTTTGGTCGGGTGTTCCCGAACTCAAGGGCTCTCTAAATGCATTGCTTTAGTCACAGTAGTTTTAGAATCATTGGATAACAGTGCAGCTGGGCTGACAGTCTCACTACAAGGGCTGAAGTTCAAGACAAAAAAACAACTGTTCTGTAATACTGCTGAGTGACATCAGTTCACAGGAATTCTTGGCTATTTTCTGTTCAATTTTTGTAGCATTCATACAGACTTTTTTTTTTCTTGTAAATAAAATTAATATTAATTGCTATTGGATAAATAAAGAACGCAGTGAGCTGCAGTTTGGAATAAGCAATACATTTCCTTATTGTAACAGCTTGTTCTGACATTATTATTCAGTTCATCCAACATTTAATCTATAGAAGCAGTTTAAAGTGAACTGTAGCACATATTTTCATTGTTTCACTCTACTAGAGTAGCTTTGCTTGATTTGTAGTTCAAAATAAAATTTTTTTTAATCTTATTCTGGGACTTGGTGCAGCCCCTCAGTTCATCTTCTAAAACAAGCTGTTTTAGCTCCTCCCCTTTAAGCCAGTCCTCTTCTGATAGGCTGCCCCTCGTAAAAAGAAGGCTTGAACAGCAGGCAGAACTCTGTGTGGAGTTTTTAAAGCTGATTCCTGGAGTCAAATATGAGAAGTTAAATAAGGTTTCATAAAAGGTATGTGCTGACTTCAAAATAAAACTAAATCTCACAAAGTTATTGACCTGAGTGTGGTCTGTTTGTATTTTCCGGGTCTTATCGTTCTTTGTTAAACTGTGTTGTAGTGGATCAGCCAACCACACACTAGATTACTCAGCTCTGCCTGAGATAAATCATTATAACATTATGTTGTGTCATTGCGATGAGAGTTAATGGAAGCATGGGTCTCCCATAATACTCCTGACTCCGTGTTATCATCTGAAAACTAGGCTACATTAATGGATTTTATTTTTAAACCAGTTTTATTCCACTGCTGCATCACAAGGGCAGTGCATTGACCTTTATGGCCCGAGTTCACTGCAGTGACGGCTCTGCCAGCCTCGCCCCGGCCCACATTACAATACTGAGCCATATTGCTCCTTCTTTGCCGCTACATGCCCTTATGCACTGGAACTTTTCCCATCAGGCTTCAGAGAGAGAGGGGAGGTGGGGTGAATAGTGAGAGGAAAGGGAGAAGGATGAGGGGAAAGAAGAGGAGTTAAAGTGAGATGATGTAAAAGAGGAACAAGAATGAGATGAATATAGTGAAGATGGATAGAAGAAGAGGGAGGAAGAGGTGTAGGAAGAAGATAGTGAATGAGGAAGAGGAGGTAGAGTCATATTAAAACAAAAACAAACACACACACACACACACACACACACCACACACACACACCACTGTGAGATGACAGCTGAATGACAGGGTTGATACGGAAGCCAGCCAGCAGGATTGACTGAAACCGTTTGTGTTATGTTACAGAAAACACACAGGACACATAAAAGAAGATCCAGATAACAACAGGAACAAAAGTCTTTATTTTTCTTCTTCTTGTCCTCTTTTTTTTGCTTTCTCTCTTTTCAATACTGCAGTGCTATTCTGAGAGAGATGCTTCAGCCCACGCACTGCCAGAGAGGGAGGGAGTGAATGGATGGAGGGATGAAGAGGAGAGATGGAGTGTGTGTACATGTATGTGTAATGGGGAGGTGGGGCGGGGGTCTGCTGCACTAACTCGCTGACTGTCAGGGAGCTTATGTGTCTTTAAAGCTTGTGTGTTCCTGCAAAGGGAGAAGTCAGGCAGGCATAAAGCAGTGAGACAGATGTACAGGGACATATATAAATATACTGTAACCGTGGAGGCAGATGCACAGTCGCCATGAATGCTTAGGTATTTGTGTGTATTTGTATATAATACGAAATGATCCATGTATGCATATAACCATTGCTGCCTCACAGCAGTTTATGAAATAGTAACAACTTTTAATCTTTTGATTTCTGTTTCTGGATGTGAATTTTCCGTGTTTTTTTTTTGTTGTCATCTGATCGGTCTCAGCATGGTGGCTCAGTTGTTATCACTGTTGCCTCACAGCAGGAGGGCCCTGCTTTCAAACCTAACCGGGGCCCTTTTTTTGTGGAGTTTGTATGTGTTCTCTCCATGAGCTCTTGGAGAAAACTCAGCTTGTTTCACACAGTGGATAAACCAAGCCAATGTAAGATAAACAAGGATTATTTTGAACTGTAAATCATGCAAAGCTACTCTAGTAGAGTCCAAGAATGAAAACATGAGTGTCTCCTTTAAACATCTTTTCTTTCCCTGGTATTTTGCAAACTTTAGCCATTTCGCCACTGCAGGAAACCAGGGCAGGTACATTTAAAGGAACAACACCTGTAATTGGCTCTTTGACCCAGTGTGCAGTGTGTGAGCCACCAGATGGATGTCCCAGGCACCACTGACATGTTCATTTAGCTTATCCTATAAAATAAGTATCAACATAAGTGCCTGGAGCTGTTTCAAGATGTCTCTTGGGTTGTTTGACTTTGACTTTGGATGAAGTAATATTTTACGACAGCTTTGATTGAGACGTCTGTTCCAAGCGTGCTAGAACAACGGAGGGAACATTGGTTACATATCACTTTGTAGCTCACTGTTGGTCGCCAGCGGACATTTCAGGCTGTAGGTATGTTGCTATCTATCTAAATCTATTCTTTGATCTCACTAGTTGTTTCTCAGTTCTAGTTTAACTCAGCTCTCTACCTCAAATTATGCTGTCATTCCTGCTAGTCTCTTCCTGTGTGTGTGCCTCCTTAGAGCTGGCTACTGTTTTGTTGTTTGCCGTGTTTGACAGAAGACTGTGATTTGAAGAGGACTTAGTTTAGCTTCTGGCACGTTGCTGATTTAGTCTAACAAACTAAATAGTGTCAAGTTTCAGCCAGCATATTTTCAGGGCTGCTCAGAAGATACTTTTTTCCTCCCCTAAACAGCCTGAAAAAGTACTACAGGTCTGGTTACTGCGGTCAGAACACATACAAAAAGGCCTCTGAAACAGCTCGAGATCCTTCGGCAACATGATGTAATGGACCGATTGGCTGATACAAATGTTTAAAATGACAGCCAGTAGCAAATACTTTCTTGTTTATTTAGTTTTGGTAGTTTTCTTTAAATATAAATATATGTATAAAGTGTAATGTTTTAATGTCTTTAAGCCATTCAGTGTACTATTTTTTTACATTTAGCCAGCATGAAATTGATGTGACACAATAGACTAACATTGGCCACTGACATCAGTAGCTTAAATGTCATCTTATTTCCTGATTTTGGTCTATAGAATATCCAGCTGATATGTTGCTGCAACTCTGATATAATCACTTTCCACAATAATCCATGTACAGTTGTATCATAACTGACCTCTAACTGAAGGATGGCCTGAGTACATTCTGTGTACAGTGAAAAGGAAAATACATATGCTTTGATTTAATTTTTTAATAAATTCTGGCTGCATGAAAATGATTTTGTTCTCCTATGAGGGCTGAAGAACTTCTGTCATCTGTGACCGGAGGTTAAGTGCTCCATATGTGCTCACTGAACTATAGGTTGTCAGGTTCCTGGTAAATGAAGCACAATATGGCTGAGAGTCGACAGACTGGCACCATGTCTCTGAATGTTTGCATCACTCAGGGAGGCATTACTCATACATTTAGGTTTTGTAACACAGGGTGCTTAAAATAACTGCATTTTTGAAGTACATTTTCCTTGGGATTACTGCAGTTGGCATAAATTATTGTAGATAATGTTTATTGGAAAAGATTAGATTCTAAATGCAAGATTTAAAATGCCATTTTTCACTACCTTACTCCATATTAATGCCAAACCGGCTACAATTGGTGGTACTTTGCAGTCGGTATTTATGAGTCTAATATTGATGGACAATAGTTTCCCATAATTCACTGCGTGAAGGAAATAAAGGAGCTACTGAAAGCTGCTTTAAACACCAAGATTAATGAAAAACTTTGCCTTTTAAAGTCATAAATCATGTCCTGTTACCACAGTACAATAGGGATGGATTCCCTTGATAGAGAATCAAATTCTGTCTAGTAATTCGCAGCATCAATGTATTTCAGAAAACCTTTTCCCCTAAATCTTATCAAAAATGCAGCATCCTGATAGGAATTTAAAGCATCGCACTGCATAAGTAGCAGCTGATATCTCACCCTACTTCCTGTCATATCACCCACCGCTGCTAAACAGTGCACTGCATCCTTGTAGAAACAGTTTATATAAATTATACATACTGCATATTTTAGTGTGCAGGATGTAAATGGGACACAGCTGTAGTACACCATCCAGTATGTCAGTATTCTGGCGCTCACTCTTGGCAGGGATGCAGCGCAGCAGGTATACAGGCAGCAGGACAAATCCAAACATGTGTGCAGCACACACAGCAAGACAAATGGCCGAGATCAGCAGGAAGACAGGAAAAGCAGGGAGACCAGCAGGGGTCTATGCAGATGGACAGATTCACACACAGAGGCACGTAAAACAAGAACAGTTCAGGCACATACAGGAAGATAGGAAGACACGGTGGGCAGAGAGGTCGCCGTGTGGCTGGAAGACGGAACAAAGGTCCTAATTTTTTAATAGCATGTGTGTTTGGCTGCTTTAATGACTCTCTGATTTCCTGCTTGGGATCACTTATCTGCCATGTAATGTAGGAAATGGATTATTAGGATCATTAGGAAGTTTAAACAGGGCTGACAGGAAATTTTAGTGCCGTTTCCCTATGTTGCATTATATTCCTGACCACTCTCTCACAGCAAGTTTGACCCATAATCTTAGATTAATGCACAATAACAAGCAGCATATCCTTTGATAAATGCAGTCATAATGAAATTAAAATCCCCTTACTTTGACTTCCTGGAGAACAGCGTAGTATTAACCTCGCCCTGTTAATCCATGAAGTCTGGACATCTATATTTGTGGGCACACATTCACAGATTTTTTTTTTATTGAATTAATACTCTTACTGCCTAGAAAGCCAGTGGAAGTGAAGCTATTTGTCAGCGGGGGCTTCTTAATTACAACATCTGAGGAAGCGGGTCGGAAAAGCCCCCGGAGGGTCGAGGCGCTGATGTGAAGCCAGGCTGTCAGGGCAGCAGAGCGCCCAGAACTTTCCAGCAGAGAAGACCGCGCTATTTAGGTTACTGTGACTCAAGAAATAGTTCCTGTCAGCTCCAACCCTAACCCCGGAACATCCTGTTCTCATATATTTTTCTATTCAACCTACATTTTATATTTAATAATTAATTCTCTTCCCTCCAGTTCTTTTTTTCTTTTTTTACTGTTGCTTGTTTTGCCTTCGGAGCTTTCGTCAGCTGTAGGTATTGTTGTTGCTCCGGGGACTGATTCTTGTCCTGCTGGTGATCTAATTTTTCTTTGCTCCAGAAAGAAGCAGCAGTTAGATGTAGAAACAAAAGATGAAGGTATATTCTTTTCACAGAGTTTGACTTAAGAGACCTGAAGTATAAATAAAGTTGGGATTATATTGCATTGCTAACTTTATTCTGGTCATTAAAGTTATAAATGGTTCCAACTGGAGAGATACAGAAAATCATTCGCACCCACAGCCATCAGGCTTTACAATTCTCACATAAATAGCAGATGAGCTGTCAGACAAATGAAT
Source organism: Heterochromis multidens (assembly GCA_015108495.1). Lineage (NCBI taxonomy): Eukaryota > Metazoa > Chordata > Actinopteri > Cichliformes > Cichlidae > Heterochromis > Heterochromis multidens. The sequence goes on from VUQS01073910.1 coordinate 27,014, forward strand.
TTCCCTCTGGGATCAATAAAGTTATTCGTATTCGTATTCGTAACTATTTAGGTCAGAGATCGGCTGTTCTTTTTGGCCAAGAACCCCAGAATTCTGCAGTTTTTAGTGATGGTTTCCTAAATCTGTCACCAACATCCTGGATTACAGACACATTTGTGCCTAATCTTGGCTATGTTTAGCACGTACAGCTCAGTTACAGCACTGACCAGTTTTCTGTGGCTCAGAAGTTGTAAGCCAGGCTGGATGTGACTTACAGCAAGTATTATTTGGGACAGATGTGGCAAAAAGTCATAAGCCGGTTTAAAATGAGTTAAGCCAAGAATTGTGTGTTTAGTTATTTCCTGTTTTATTTTGTAATCACTGATTCTTGCCTGTTGCTGTCAGTTTTACTTCCTTCCTTTGGTAGTTTTCAATCCTTGTGCTACTGGGGATTTATCATTCAGCGGGAAATCTACGCCATAGCTACTTCGTAACCGCACACCCCTCTGAAACTCTACGACATAGCCAACTTGACAAGCACCTCGCAAGAAATGTAACTACACATCGGGTCAACGCAGCCTGCAACTACTGTGATTGGCTTGTTCAATACCGCTGATTCCTCTTGTGCATTTCCGGCTTCTTTTTTGCTGCAGTTTTTTAATTAGTGAGATAATAACAATCATCGTTTTAATATAAGGAATAATAATCATAGCATCAATATAAGGACTATCGGAATGGACGTGAGGGAATGTACAAAGAAGTGGAAAAACTTGAGGGAAAAATATGTTATGAACACCGGGACACGACCACGTGGAAATGCACCAGGACATGCATAAAAGCCGGCAATGATGTCGGCCACTTACATAGGTTATGTGGTAGGCGCTACAAAGATTCCCTTCAGAAGTCTAAATCAGGTCTTAGAGTATAACCGAATAGTCCCAAAACGACTTCCTAAGGCCTTGATTATAATTTGTTATGGACACGGACAGCTGGAGACCCAACTGCCTGGTAGTCATTTCTGTTATACTACTTTTAAGTCTGCCGCTTGGGACACATGTAATACTTGGTGCAATGTAATGTAAATTGTTTAGGATTTCTATGATCAAATTAAAAATTCTCTCCATCCATCACTTATCCCAGCTGAACCAAAGTAAAAATTAATTCATGGTAGTCCTAAAGCCTGCAATCCAAGAATGGACATTAGTAATGAAAACTGAATTATACTGAACCTTAAACAATTCAATTAATAAAGCTGAAAATCTATATTTTAGAGAGCTTAAATCTATGCTCTTTACCCAAGGAAACATCTCAACAAAATGCAGGTTTGGAGAGTTCAGAGTTCAGCTGTGGGTTTAAGAGCCTGTTGCTGAAAGTCCAAAACATATCAGCAGGTTATTGCATGAAATTGAAAACACACTTGTAATTAGCATTTACATGATTTGCACCACTTTGTTATTGCTTGTTGTTTCAATGAACGGGCGGATGGTGGGTTGCTTATATGGGATGTAATTATGTCCTTTCCTTTCATAAAGAATGCTCCAGTGTATCCTCTGCTAAAGGAGGTAATAAGGGAATCTTTAAAGAACCTTTCTGGAATCTCTTCCACAGTGTGTCGTTTGTCCTGTTTTCCTCAATATGAAGCGCCTTGAGGCAACTGTTGTTGTGATTTGGCGCTATATAAATAAAATTGAATAGTGTTTGGAGAATTTGAACAGCTCTTATTATTATTACTTTATTATTTTTTTTTATTAATTAATATTTTTTACTTCACTCAGTTAGGATGCAAAATTGACTATTCAGCCACACCCCTTGTGCTAGTCTTGCTTCCTGTTTTATTCTGAAATCTCTTTGTCTTATACTTACACTACAGTGAGTTGGACATCCAGCCAACTCGCTGATGTTCTCCTTTCATTTGTCAGATTCTCTTGTTTTGTTACTCAAGCTTTCCAGCCATTTGTCTTGTTTCCTTGTGTACAACCATCTGGAATGTTTACTAGACTTTGACTTTTGCCTGCTTCTCTACTGGATTGTTCATCCCACTGCCTGCTGTGTCTGCTGCCTGTTCATCCCACAGGGCCAAATGTGGCCCAAAAGTCCTTTGTCGGGTTTAAAATCAGTTATGGCAAGTATTGTTTGGGCCAGTATTTCCCATGTTGTCATGAAGACACTTGAGTTCTGGCTCATAAGGTGCACCTGTGGCTGAGTTGAAGCAGCAGAGCACACCCTGAGTCAACGCCATCAGTCAAGACCAAATGTGGCTGATGGTAAACTGCAGATGTGGGCTACATTTGGGCCAGACATATCAAAGCCTCAGTGCACTGTGGTCTGCCTTATATTATCATTAATAAACCTAAGTAAATTATTATGAAGTGTTATTTTAAAAAAAAAAAGTTTCTTTTCATGCATGCAGAGAGCAAATTGACCCGGAGTTAAATTCCTTGTTTGAGTGCACAAACTTGGCCAAATAAAGATGATTCTGATTCTGATTCTGATTATTTCTTGATAGATTAGTTCTGACATACTGAGCCAGAAGCTGTAACATTCTGACGTTTACATCAGATTTTTCACAAATTGTTTGATCCAAATAGTCACAAAAAGCCAAATAAGCTCAAAATATTGATTTGATATGCATAAAATATTCAGTTGGGAGACTCTTCAGTAAATACGTTGCTGAAATGAGATGAATATTTAAAAAGAGTCTCCACTCTATTGAAATTAGGCGTGGGCAATTTAGCCAAAAGATTAGTTGTGCATTGGTTGTGGGTGACTGGATACAAAGTTTAATATCCTCATGTCCTCATGGGCTAAACTCATAAATCACTGCATCCTGTTTTCAGTTTAAATTTTAGTTTGAAAGTCCTGAATATGCTGAATCAAGACTGTCCACGCTGTGAGATTAGATCTCCCACCACTAGTTGAAATACAAAATCGCAGTTCACTGGAAGTCAGAGAGTGAGGTTGTTTTAGTTGTAATGGCTGGTCAGTGGCTTAGAGAGAGGACATACTTACAGCTATCAGAACTGAAAATTAACGTGTAGTCGGTATTCCTCAAAAACTGATGATTTCAGTTTTTAATTGGTAGTCAGAACATGGGACTTTTTTTTCTCTAATACAACATTATACACAGCAAATTCAGGAGACTTATCACAGGGCAGATCACAAAGTATTACAAACATAGTCTTGTCTCAAACTTGCTAAACTAACTATAAAAAGCAGATGCTTAATGAAGCTTCTCTAGAAAGGAGGGAAAAATTTTGTGACATGTAGGATGATGATGTGTAGCAGCTACTGTCCTTGTTAATCAGTAGTAATACCAGTAGGTTAAAGAAATTTTCATGATTGTATAATGGCAGTTAACTATTGAAACAAAGATGTTACGTAGCATTCCACCTCTCTAAATATTTATTTTGATAACTGAAAATAAAACCTAAGAAAATACTTCTCAGGGACAGTCAGGATAAGCTACTTGTTGAAGTGGCTGGGCCTTGGCCCCTTAGGCCACGCACACATAAGAGGCGTTTAGGTTCTTCACCTTCATTTCTGCTCTCTGCTACTATCACTTGCAGTGCTGATGCTAGCAAGGTCAACTAAAGTACTTTTAAACCAGATAAGACTCTGGCACTTCTTCTACTGACATCCAGGTTGGTCACCTCTTTGGCAACTTAAACTAGAAACTGGAACTGGAATTTTATTTAGAAATTGTGTTTCTGGAACAGTCCTTAATACAGTTTTCATGGTCCCCAAAAAATATCTTAAACTCTTACTAGAGTAAAATAAAGATACTGAATTTATGATATTAAGTTATATTATTGTCAGGGGTGGTAGTGGAAAGGGGACCCAATCACAGAGGCAGATAAAGTAAACAGTGAAAACAAGCCTTTATTGGTAAATGCAAAAACCAGAGAAACCAAGAAACACAAAGTCCAAAAAAGGTAATTTTTTTAATTATATGAAACAAGATAATACAATGATCCTTGATTCTCAGATCCCAGATTTGAGATTCTTTGCATATATATATATATATATATATATATACAGTGGGGCAAAAAAGTATTTAGTCAGCCACCAATTGTGCAAGTTCTCCCACTTAAAAAGATGAGAGAGGCCTGTAATTTTCATCATATGTATACCTCAACTATGAGAGACAAAATGAGAAAAAAAAATATCCAAAAAATCACATTGTCTGATTTTTAAAGAATTTATTTGCAAATTATGGTGGAAAATAAGTATTTGGTCAATAACAAAAGTTCATCTCAATACTTTGTTATACACCCTTTGTTGGCAATGACAGAGGTCAAACGTTTTCTGTAAGTCTTCACAAGGTTTTCACACACTGTTGCTGGTATTTTGGCCCATTCCTCCATGCAGATCTCCTCTAGAGCAGTGATGTTTTGGGGCTGTCGCTGGGCAACACGGACTTTCAACTCCCTCCAAAGATTTTCTATGGGGTTGAGATCTGGCGACTGGCTAGGCCACTCCAGGACCTCGAAATGCT
>VUQS01073912.1:0-10253 GCA_015108495.1 Heterochromis multidens
GGGTCATGCAACAGAACAATGATCCCAAGAACAGCAGAAAATCTAAAACAGAAGGGCGAAAAAAAAAAAAAAAAAGAATCAAAGTGTTGCAGAGGCCCAGTAAAAGTCCAGACCTCAACCTGACTGAAATGCTGTGGCAGGACCTTAAGAGTGCTATGCATAAACAAATGCCTGTAATGTTGCTTCAATGAACTGAAGCCATGTTGTAATGAAGAGTGGACCAAAATTCCTCCACAATGATGTGAGAGACTGATAAAGTCATTCAGAAGATGATTACTTTGAGTTATTGCTGCTAAAGGTGGTTCTACAAGCTGCTTAATCATGGGGTGTACTTGTTTTTTCACAGGACTTCAGAAAGTCCAGTAAAAACTTTTATTTTTCACATGACTATAGACTGATAAAACACACAAAAATACACAGCAAAGTACTGAAAATAAGTTTACACTTATGCATAAGATCAGGCATGAGATGCGAAAAAATTCAGATTCTGCAAATGTTCAAAAATATTCAGCAGTTCAGATGCAGAGCATACGATTTCTCCCGCTTCATTGAAAAACCCTTCCTAATGTCTGAGCGCTGGAGGCTTCAAACCTTCACATTTATGTGTAAGCTGCATACTCAGTCATAGCTGGCTGTAGCCATAGTTTCTTGTAATGTCCAGAAATTTTGCTGGTGTGCTCATATGTTAAACTGATGTTGAAGGTGAGCACGGAGAAAATTAAAAATTGCCTTCTACTGTCAAACTCAGCACTACATCATTCTGCACAGTGAACCAAGTAAGGCAAAACGGGGGGCCGGGGGGGGCAGTGACCACTACAATGGGTGTATTTAAAATTTTCATTTGCAATCAACGATTAACCAAAGGAGGTTCATAAGAGAATCACTAATAGAGGCCTAAAGTCTTTCTAAATTTCACCTCGTGTTCGTTGCTCCACAGTTTTGCCAGAAGATGGCACTGTTACCACATTTATAGCTTACATCTTCAACATTTATACTGCATGAGTGTGTCGTTTCTTAATGAAATATTTGAAGTGAGGTATCTAAGTTTATTTTTTTTATTTATTTTTTTTTTTATCAGTTGAGTTACACTTGATTTGTGATGTTTTTGCTGCCTTGTAGATAATGGTTGGTTCCAGTATAGGTGGTTGGCTCATGCTGTTGGCAGCCATTGCCAGACCAGAGAAGACAGCTGCGTTAGTGGGCATCTCTACTGCCGCTGATCACCTCGTCACAGCGTTCAACTCTCTTCCACTGGAGGTTAGAATATAATATGCAATTACGTTTATAATTCTTTTGTTATTTTGTTTCAAATGTTTTGTTTTCTAAGTGGGATATCTCCATGTTCAAATGCAGACACGCAAGGAGTTTGAGGCCAAGGGGGAGTGGACAGTGCCCACCAAACACATGGAGGAGGGTGTTTACAGGTTTAGCATGGACTTTCTGCGTGAGGCAGAAAATCACTGTGTTCTCCAGAGTCCCATCCCCATCACTTGCCCCGTACGGCTCATTCATGGGCTCAAAGATGACGATGTCCCCTGGCACATCTCCATGCAGGTTGCAGAATGCGTCCTCAGCTCCGATGTGGATGTCATCCTCCGACGACACGGCCAGCACCGCATGTCTGAAAAGGATGACATCAAACTTATGGTCTACACTATTGACGATCTCATAGACAAGCTGACCACTATGGTCTGAGTAAAGGGTAGGGAAGTGAGCCTGAGATGTTCCTAAGATTAAAAGAGAATGACTGTTAACTGGGAAGTCAACCCTCAAGGAAATTACCAAACAATGGCATGTTGCGCTGCCAAATATGACCTTTTATCCATCTGTGTTTGTCACCCTGTACTCCATCATGTCAACATGCCAGCAAATTGCAAACTATATTGTAAGGGAGCCCTCCTGCTAGCTGTTCCCTTGTATCTTCAGGTTGCATTTGTATGTGCTCCAGGTTATTATATTGAGTGTTACGTTGGTAAGCCGTTCTTAGGTCTGCCATTGCTGCTGTCTCTGCCATTGTTCTTACTGTTTGGCTGTTTTTCCCCTCCATCTTTACTTAGACACACAGTTTTCCTGTGCCTTTTTAATCACTTTTCACCCCTTTTGGCTAATAAAACCTTTGCACACTAGAGTGCAGGTCTCAGGTCTGTGAAAGTGCACACACCGATGACACAAGTATTGCAACATTACGGGGCGACAGAGCAACTGAATGGAGATAGGATGCAGCTAATATTTAGGCACATACAGAATCAATTGCACTGGGAGATGTAAGTCAGAAACATGGTTTATTTTAAATCAGAGAGGATTTTTATCCTCTCTGTCTTATATCACCACCACCACGAGTTAAAAAATATACTGAAATTTTTATATTTGTACAGCATCGCAATGTGAATTGTCAATGCAAGCAGAAACCAAGAGTTGTAGGGTTATTTTTATTAGCAGAACATTTCTGCTACATAACTCTGGCCTGCTGAATGGAGCTGCTGGACTGTTGATTATTAACATGTAATTGGCCACTGGGTACACGATGCTCAGTGGGGTGAAACCAACCACTTGAGAGCGCTCAGGTCCACAAAACTGCAGCAGTGACCTTTAACTTATGGCTGAGCTGTGTATCCAGTCATCTGGTATGTCTAAACTAAACTCAGATGTCAGTTTATGACCATATTAATTCATGCATGAGAGATGGCCCACAAATTACATGCATTTATTATGTTGCCCCTACTTAAACATAAGTATCTCACATTTTAGCCATGTTATCATGTAGCTTGATCAAGTAAAGAAGAACACTGACCAAATTGAGCTACACGCTCATCCAGGATAAACCAACTCTAATTCAATAAGCTATAATGAATGGCTCTCATTGCTGATATCAAAAAGGCAGGCATAGCAAACAGTATGCCTTAGTGTCTGCACTGTGTAGAAACCCAGGAGGGAGGCCAGCTCTTTAAAGAAAACAAAACAGACAACTGCTGTTGAGCAAGTTAGTGTAGCTGCCAATTGAGCTATGATAAAATAAAAGAGGATTATCTTGTTTGCAGTGATGTCCACTATTGCCTTAAAGTCGCAGCCAGTAGTTCAAAGATTTGATTTGACACCATCATGTGCCTCTGCTTGAGGAGGGTCCGTTCAATGCTGAATAAGCTGAGAGTGCACTACAGTGACCACTGTCCGGGAGCGCAGTCACGTCGCAGTCTGTGCTGAGAGTGACTCTAGGGACACCTCCCGGGGGAGCTGCCGTATAAAACCAGTGGCTCGCTCCTCCCGGACAAATTGAGGTCCAGCCTCGTCCGATCAGCGCGCCTGTGCTGCGTTTCACGGATGCTTCAGCACTTCAGCATCCTCAGCCTCAGCCTCAGCTCAGCGGAATTAGCGCTTCGGTACAGGACGAATCTGACCTTTCTCTCCTCTCCTCTGTAGTAAGTGCACCATTTTTTTTCCCCTCGATAAAACTGCTTTGAGTGCAGGACTTTTGTAGGATATAATGCATATATGCAAACAATGCGGCGTCACGGCTGCCATGTGAGCTTTCAGTTTCAACAAGCTGCAGAATGCGTAGCAATGTGGCGTCGTGTTATCAGATAACGGGACTTGATTTTTAATTTATTAAATTTAAGTTTACTGCGCACTGTGTTAGCGCTGCAGTGAGGGAAAGTGATGTCTGAAAACGCTTATGGGTAAAAGAGGACTGACGTAATTAAATTAAACTCTATTACATCTAAAAATAGCGCAATGTGAACTTATGTATATTGTTGGAATCCACGTTTTTGTTTTTTTTTTAAGAATACAAACTTTCTGAAATTACATTTGATTATTTCATTTGCGTCATGTTGACTGCGTGGAGGTTATACTTGAACCGACATCCCGTACAGCGCATCATTGAGCTCCGTGTGCCGGAAACGGGATTGATCGTTGCCATAGCAATAAGAGGGCTTGTCCCTCTTCGGGGCGGCAGTGAGAGGACCACACCCATTCATTCCGTCCAAGATGCCTCTGGGTGGACTGCTGAGTAGCAAGAGAGACGTGTGTTGATAGAGGTTTTATTCAAACATTAAAATTTTATTTAATTAAAAAGAATATTGTAGCCAAGAGAGAAAAATAATCTAAATGAACCAAAATGGTAACATATAACATTAGGAAGATTACACTAATGTAATGATATCTATCATTTTTTTCTTTTCAGGGCAATTGCACACTGAATAGAAAATATATACTAGATTGCTGGGAGACCCACAATGGCAAACAGAGGGCCCAGTTATGGACTGAGCCGAGAGGTGCAGGAGAAGATTGAGCAGAAGTATGATCCTGACCTGGAGCAACGTTTGGTCGATTGGATAATTGCACAGTGTGGAGGAAACCTGGAGAAACCACAGCCGGGCAAGCAGAACTTCCAGAAATGGCTGATGGATGGAACAGTGAGTGTCTGCAGCTTACTTTTCTGCCTAAAATAGAAGCTAACCTTAAATAATTTAGGAAAGCTCTGTCACATTTAAAGAGCCCAAGGAGTGCAAAAGTCTAAAATAACTAATCACAACCATGTTCCCAGCTATGTTTGAGAATTTCATTATGTATTATTGGCCTCAAGTTGCAATTAAAAGAGGCTTTTAACTGATATTGTTGAAAGAATACTTTAGTTATTCATAGAAAATAGTGACTTTGAAATTGCTAACTGTTATGGGTACACTAATTTCTGAATGCCTTTGATTAAAATCTCCTCTATCTTCACAATAAAGATGCTTACCAATGCACCCTTCACTCTGCTTTTTGCCAGACTCTTCAGCTGACTCTGACTCTAAAAAAAAAAAAACACTCAGAGAAAACCATCATGTCAGGCAGATACATCAATTTATGCACCAATAATTACCTCAAGAGATAAGAGTGTAATGCAGCCAGAGGACACTACATTTTCATTGCAGAGTAACTCAGACTTTTTGTGAATTACAAGACGCTCTCTAAGCTTTACTACTAAGTGCAGGGGTTTATTTTTTTGGGGGGGGGCTCCTCTCTAGAGACCACACTTCTTCTTGGAATTAAGCTGTTACTAAAGTACAAATTGGAAAGGAAAGATAACACAGTCCAGAGCAAAAATGTCCATATTAGATTAGGTGTGTCAAATGACAGTGTCTTTGGGTGAACTATTCCTTTAAGAACCCTGAGTCATTAGTATGGTATGGTCAGTATGTTGGTTAATCACAGTCGAGACACATTTCTGACCTCTTTTGTCCCAGATTCTCTGTAGACTCATCAACAGCCTTTATCCGAGGGGAAAGGAACCCATCAAAAAGATCCCAGAGACTCAGATGGCCTTTAAACAGATGGAGAAGATCTCCCAGTTCCTGCAAGCTGCAGAAGCTTATGGAGTCACAACCACTGACGTCTTTCAAACTGTAGATCTCTGGGAGGGTAAACTTTGCTGCATTATGTATATTCTGTTGTCTAATAGTGATTAAAATGGTTTGCCACATGTCACTACAAAATGTTTATGATCTGGTTGCAGGAAAAGACATGGCAGCAGTGCAAAGGACCTTAATGGCTCTCGGGAGTTTGGCTGTCACCAAGGATGATGGTCAATACAGAGGAGACAGAGACTGGTTCCACAGGTGGATAAACAGCAAAACAAAACAAAACAAAAGAGCTCCATTTCGTCACAACTGCACAGCTAATCATGTAACCATATTGATATTTGTGTTTAGGAAAGCCCAGGGGTATCGAAGAGAATTCACCGAAGAGCAGCTACGCCAAGGACAGAGTTTAATCGGCCTGCAAATGGGCAGCAATCGCGGGGCTTCCCAATCTGGTATGACAGGCTATGGTATGCACCGTCAGATCATGTAGACCCATTACTAGCCTTGCTGTTCTGCTTCCAGACCTTTTTTTTCTCATAACACCACAAATGTTGTAGCCCCAAAAACCTTCCTAAGCTTTGTAGCACCTGCCATGTTAACCTCAATTTCCCTGAAAGTGCTGCTTTTGCCAAACAGTGTTTTATCCACATCTCAAAAAAACGTGATGTCAGATGCTGTAGGTCTTCTTTGGGCTCTCCTCCCCTTCCTCTCTCCCAGTTTGTCATGTGCTGTTTTCTAACTATCACTGTTAACTCTTTTTTGTTACTTTTCAGGTCCAGATGTTTACTTAATGTGGAACTCAGTGTTTCAGCATCGGTTTAGTCTCACAAAGTGTTTGATTAAAATCTCTATACAATGCAAGTCATCAGAGTTGTACATATATTTACAGAAGTACTGTAAGCCACTGTTAGAGCATGCCATATGCTATGCATTTTTAATTATCCACACATTCATTTACATTTCCTTTGGTTGTTTTATGATGGTCTGTTACTGTGTAATTATTTAGCCTTAAACCTAATGGAACTTAATGACTGACGATGTCTCTGCTATCTTGTCTGAAGACTTGTTGCAGTATCTTCTGTAACCAAATCAACCTCACGTGGTGCCTGGTTATAGGACTACAAAGACTGGGTCCTGATATACTGGCCTCAAATTATAAATGAGAGTCATTCATTCTGAGCCATGCCCTTGTTATTTGTTTGTTAGATTACATATTATACTGTCTCTTTTGTGTGCAACAAGCAAGTAAATGTGCAGTAGCCAACATGTACGACAGTGAAGTTTCCATCTTTAATGCCAGTTGAATACACTGCTTGAATGTGCCCTTTTATGTGTATTATGTTTATATTTTTAAATATATTTATATCTGGAAGCTTGTAAGAAGAATTATTTTAAAAAAAATAAAGTACAGTATGATATGAGGTATTTGTGTCAGTTTAATAATGCACAAGTTGAGTAACTGCTGTGTACTTAGGGTGTTGGGGGTGGGTTTTTTTCCCTTATCTTGGTTTTATGTTCCAGCTCCTCCCTTGTGCCCATCCCTCTCTTCTCTGCTCACTGTACACAATCTAATAAAGCATATGCTGCGCAGCATAATGATTAGGCTGCTTGTTTCTGATTCAACCCTGTGTGCCAGCAAACCTTGCCTTGCTGAGTTGAGTTCAGTGAGATATTAAATCTCTCCCTACTTCAGTAATGCCCTTTAATAGCTGATCTTACCTTTGTAAGAACAAAGACCAGAACTGCTGGAAAGTGTGTAACCATGGTATCCATTTTGTTTGGACAACTTTGAGCCATTTTGATCAGTATAAACCAATACTTAACAAAACACAATTATAGTTAAGCTATTTTGCAGTATCCTGGGAGGTAGTGTTTAGACCACAAAAGGTCACGTTTTATTTCAGTGATCCAGTTTATGGGGTCAGTTGTTCCTGACTGTTAGGCTGTTAAATGGCACATATGAGAAATACATGCTTTAATTAACATTTTAGTTTGCTATTAACAGCCAGTCCACAGTCCATTCATAGTACCATATTTTTAATTGCTCAATAAAAATGTGGTATCTTCTGCTATGGCGACATCTAGGCTCAAAATGTAATTATTTGGTTAAGGTTAATATCCTATTTGCTTCACTGTATAGGCACTTCATGTCAACTATGTGGCCTTCTGCATGTCTGGTCCTCAAGGACTCTTTGAGTGTAAGCTTATTATTAGCCTCAGCTACACTGGGGAAGAATCTAAAAAGGGCCCAGGTGATGTGTAACTAGTGTGGCAGGCTCAATAAGTAAACCAAAAGCGACACAGAGACCAATGGCTTTGAGAGGTCTAAGGTCATTCTTGTCTGAAGTTGTTTCCCAGTTTGTGTTTTCTGTGGCTGGTATCTTGTCCTCTTTCATTGTGCATGCCAGCTTTTAAGTTAAACATGCTGTAACGAGGCAAACTATGCGCTAGATTGAACTTCTTTGAGTCTGCAAGCTTATTTTTTGTGGGACACTGATTTCATTAAAGAGGTGAATCAGGTAAAATGTTGCAGGCAAGGTTTAGCGTCACTTTACTGCTTCTTGTGTTGGCATTCAGATGTGTCGCAGAGCAAGAAACCCAAAGTAAAGGCTGCGTCTGTGGATATCCTGGAATACCAGGTGATCCCGGGCACAATGGCATGCCTGGTAGAGATGGCCGCGATGGACTCCAAGGTGACAAAGGTGATCAAGGTAAGTTTAGAAGAGAAAATGTTTTTTGCATATTTTAAGTGGCACTTTCACAGTTTTTAATAACATTAAAATTCAATCATCATCCTTGGAAAGGTGAAATTGGCCCTGCTGGACCAGCAGGCAATGATGGCCATAAGGGAGACAAAGGGGAACCTGGTATGTGTTTTTAGAATATTCAATATGGACCTATATCTGTATTTCTCTGCAAATAGAATCACACCACTGTTAGTACATACTTTAATCCAATTTCTTAATATGTTGGAACTGCACTATAAACCCAATATCTACAGTTAAAAGGAGGTTTATTGTGTGCTCATCGTTTACAGGTGAAACTGGCCCAGCAGGGCTCAAGGGGAAAAGAGGAGATAATGGAGAAAGGGGCCTTCCTGGAAAAATGGGGCCCCAGGGAGTGCAAGGGCCTATTGGCCTCAAAGGAAATAAAGGAGAGCTTGGGCTACCTGGACCCCCTGGACCCAAAGGAAGTTTAGGGCCTCCTGGACCACAGGGTCAAAAGGGGGAAACTGGCCTCCGAGGTGACAGAGGCATTCCAGGACCACTGGGACCACCTGGCAGACTGGGCCCCAAAGGGGAAGTTGGTGCTCCAGGTCATAAAGGAAACATTGGTTATCGTGGGGATAGAGGGGCTCGAGGTGACAAGGGAGATAGGGGTGAAAAGGGAGATGAATTTGTTATTTCCAAAAGCGCCTTCTCTGTAGGACTCACTGCACAAACTAAACTCCCAGCAGCTAATGCACCAATCCAGTTTGACAAGATTATTTACAATCAGCAGAATCATTACAATCCACAAACAGGGAGATTCACTTCCTCCGTGGCAGGTGCTTACTTCTTCACCTACCACATCACTGTCTTTTCTAGAAATGTGAAAGTGGCCCTCGTGAAGAACGGGGCAAAAATTATCCACACCACTGACAATTACCAGAGCAGCGAGGACCAGGCAGCAGGGGGAGCTGTGCTGCACCTGGAGGTGGGGGACAAGGTGTGGCTGCAGGTGGCTGGAGGAGAGCTGTTTAATGGGCTCTTTGCTGATGAAGATGATGACACTACCTTCTCTGGGTTCCTAATCTTTGAAGCTTAATTAAAGCGTCATTTGTAACTACTATGACTAGAAACAGTGAAATACTTTAAACAGCACAAGTCAGTAGGATTCAACATGCCACCAAATTTTAATTAAATTCAATTCAGGTTTATTTATATAGCATCAATTCACAACAACAGTAGCCTCAAGGTGCTTTATACTGTAAGGTAAAGATCCACGCAACCCCCTATGAGCAAGCACATTGCAACAGTGGGAAGGAAAAACTCCCTTTTAAGAGGAGGAAACCTCCAGCAGCATGCATTTAAGTCTATAATGCATGCTGCAGTGGTGAAATGTGACTAATTTGCTCAAGTACTGTGTACATTTGAATTAACTGTATTTCGCTTCAGTATTTTAATTTATTGTGTGACTTCTTCTCCACCAAGCAAATGACACACTTTTCCGCATAATGCATTTACACTGCTGATTAAAATTTTATATGCAAAACAAGTGAGATTTTATATGACACAGCTGGTTGTTATAGATTAAACTACACAAGGACGCTGGTTCAAAATGCTTTTTAAACATTAACATGAATGGCAAAAATCCAGTATTATAATCTATTGTGCGCTGCGTTGTAAGTATAAAATGTGACTTTCCTTTTGGCATTTTTTGTGCATTTTAGCCTTCTTTGCTTTGTTTTATGCAGGACTTGTATTTGGATGCTTTTACACCATTTACTGATACTTCTATTAAACACCATGAGTTGCCAAACACTTTTGATATTCTGTGTGTATTATTTCTTTAGTTTCGAGCACATCCAATTGTACTGACATGTGAGCATTGATCATACGAAAACAAACAGTGAAATTAAACACTGTGCAAAGGTTGACTTTGCTCTGTGTTATTACTGTAACCTGTTTACTGTCTTAGAACAAAGAGGAGCAACAATCACTTAGTCCCTTCTTTTTTCTTCCTCTTGTATTTGGGGATGGGCATGCTACAGAAATATCTGACATTAATTGTTTGGCATGACACGAGGAAGACAGTGCAACACCAACTGGAAGGCCCGGTCTTTTTTAGTCGTCAGAGAGACGCAGGAACTTAGGTGAAGCATTTTGTGTCTTCTATTTTTTAACTTCATTGAGGAGCCTTGGAGGTGGG
>VUQS01073916.1:15104-27753 GCA_015108495.1 Heterochromis multidens
TTGTTTTCATTTCTTTAGGTGAATCTATTAAAAATGCCAAAAGTAACACAGTTTGACAGGATTAAAATAGTATTTTTGCACCAAAAAAAAAAAAAAAAAATCCAAAGAGCAATTAGGCAAAAACATGGCATATCTCAGCATGGTGTGCAAATGTGTCCTTAAGAAACATCTGAGGAAAGTCCCAAAAAGTTGAATCTGTTCATCTGGACGTGGCGTTTTTTAGTGGGAGAAATGTTTCGTCACCTTCTGGTAACTTCTTCAGTCTCAGCTGACTGCAGGTTTCCAACCTTTTAAAAAGTACATTTGCATAATGACCGAAACCAGCACCACTGACTAACAATGGGCCATGAGGTCAGTTTCATGATCAATAGTATGCAAATTGTCATGACCATTGATCAATGGCCATGAGTACCATTCACAGAGACTGGGGAATGGCTGCAATCACAGCATTGTAAGATGGTGACAGATGTACCCTTAGGGCTACGTCGCTACATCCAGATGAACAGATTCAACTTTTTGGGATTCTTTTACCTGGATTATTGAGCATGCATCAAGAAATTGGACAAGTGAAAGACAAAAGAAACAGTGGAACGCCTTAAAAAAAAAAACAAAAAAAAAAAACTATCTACAGTAGATGAACAGTATCTGAAAGACCTGACACAGGACCTGAGAGATGCATCTGGTACTTCGGTTGATCCATATACTGTTCACCGAAGCCTCATCAGAAAATCAGTGTACGAATCTTTGCTTCAGAATAAAATATAAATTAAACTATTGTACCAAAACTTAACACAAGTTAAAATCATGCATGCCTGTAAATGATCTTTATAAATGAATCTTTGGTGATTTTAGTGCATCTTTGTGAGATGGGTGGATACACTGATATGCTGTTCAGTCTCACTTTTATGGGCGTCTGAGTTGATGTTGGACGAGTAACCACTGCATTGCTTTCTTGGCCTTAATGCACTAATTATGTTAATGCAGTTTGTGGTGTGTTTTCAGGCGGCTGAATAAGTTAGTTGTGTTGCTTTGTGGTGCAGACACAAATCTACAGCACTCTGCAAATGATTTGTTCGTGGTGAACATCAATTGTCCTAAATCTGAAGTATTCCCAAACAACGGATGATGACCTGCTTTGAGGGACAAGCTCTTGACCTTCTGCTGTTCCAGACATTTAAGTTTTGTTTTAGTGTTACTCATTGAAGCATGCATTTTTTTTTATATCGCTTGATCATGTTAATTTAATTGTGGGAAGCCAAAATCATTATTTAGATTAAAATTCAATGAACTGTGTGAAAAATACATAAGAGCTGCACTGAAAATCAGTGGGAACCGGTCTGATGGAGTGATGAATCCAAATTTGATATTTCTGGTTCAAATTATCATAAGTATGTACGGAGGTCAGGAGAGAAGTACAACAGTGAGTGTCTACAGCCATTTGTAAAACACGGTGGAGGCTCTGTCATGGTTTGGGGCTGCATGTCAGCCAGTGGTGTTGGAGATCTTGTCAAAATTGATGGAATTATGAACACAGAAAAGTACCATCAGATTTTGTACAATCTGTAAAGTGTCTGAGTGGCAACAGCTTCATTTTGGAGAACTATTCCTGAAGACTACTTGCAAAATAGAAAGAAATGAAGGGTGACTCAATATTTTTGCACAGTACTGAACATCATTCTTTCACGAGTTAAGCAACATCAGGCTTAAACACTTGCTTTCCCTCAGTTATCCTAGTTTATCTAGTCTCATTTCAGCTCAGTGTGAGTCTAATGCAGACTGCTCTTATTCACACTCGGGTTAGTTCCTCCTTCTCTGCTCTCAGTCTCACTGTGAGTGCACCTCCTCACACAGAGTGGAGCAGACAGAGAGAGGAGGGGGTTGAAGACGGCATGTTATATTACCGTAAGTGCATAAAAAGGTTCTCCACGTGTTACACCGAACACGAGAGAGAGTGAGAGGGAAAGGGAGGGAAACCAGAAGGGAAAGTCGGAGCTTTTCAGTCATGTCAACTCGCTCTGCTCACAGTCTGCAGTTACAGGAAAACGTGTCAGAAACATACAAAACAAGCTGTTGGTGAGGCAGGTGTGGACAAACCTCCAAACTACTGATTCTCTTCTGTCATTCCCTCAGTGCTGTTAGCTCTACTGCTGCTGACCCGTGTCAGATAAAACAAAGAATTGAATTAAACAGATCAGCCCATAGATCAGCTCACCGTCTTACCTGAACCAGCTTTCTAAGTCAGGATCTGACTTCTATCTGATCTAAATATCAGGATCAGTGCATCTCTAGGTTCTTTCCTGAAAGTGTGCAACATACAGGAGAAATATTTTAGGATATGCAGCTCCTCTCTCAGCTTGCCAAGCTCCAGCCTTTGTCATCGGGTTCCACCCAGAAACTAGAAGCATTACCTTCAATGGCCTGTAGTCAAAGCTAGCTTCCAGGGACAGTAACCAACTGTGGCCACAAGATGGCATTCAATTACAGGCTGGATGCAAATGGGAATTACGAGCTCTCTAAGAGGACATCATGCTGTTCTGAGAAGTAAGGAGGGAGGCGGCTTTCACTTTGACATCGTTTCTCCCTCTTCTCAGTGTGGCCCTACCATAAACAAATAAAAGACAGAACGCAAACAGAAAGCTTATCTAAGGAAAGACAGACATATGGACCTTTGCACACAATCCAAGGCAAGCCACTTCATATTAAACACACATCACACTATATCCTGTTACCATCTTTGTTTGCACACTGCAACAGACACAAAGCTTTGTATCGTCTCTATTAGGCTAATGTAGTGCAATGAAACACATTTATTTGAACCCAGGACCTTTTTGCTGTGAGGCACTGGTGCTAACCACTGCACCACCGCACCACCAGCCAGCTGGGTTCTTTCTGTGTGGAGTTTGCATGTTCTCTGTGTCTGAGTGAGTTCTCTCCAGGTACTCCAGCTTCCTCCCACAGTCCAAACACATGAAGTTGGTGGGGTTAGGTTAACTGGTGATTCTAAATTCCCCGTAGGTGTGAATGTGAGTGTGAATGGTTGTCTCTGTAAAAGCGGCCTTAGCCCTGCGACAGACTGGTGACCTGTCCAAGGTGTACCCTGCCTCTCACCCTATGGCAGCTGAGATAGGCTCCAGCCCATCCACAACTCTGAATTGGATAAGCAGAAGAAAATGGATGGATGGATCAATACATTTATCTGAGTTTTTTGGGGGGAATGACACGAGTTAAATAAAAAAAACTTGTAATTTCAGTGGTTTTGGGACTGACTATAGCTTCTGTAGAGGAGAGATGATAAACCAGTTAAAATATGTATGATCTGTATTACTGACAGAACATGTCACAATAATGTAAACAGATAAGTAAAGTCAGTAAACATAAGCGGCTCCTGCAGGGAGAGCCATGCTGGATGTTTACTCTGTTAAAACTCCCAGTGAGCAAACAGAAGCTCAGTCACATGTGAGAATGCACATCTGCTCAAGTCATTAACGGCACAAAGAAGTTCAAGTTGAGCAAGAACAATTCCAACAAAGTCACGCTTCCTGTTCCAGCATGTCAGAGTTTTCCTCGACAGTCAACTGAACACTAAGAAAGGAATCAGAGTTTATAAGGTTGGGGAAGCCTGCAGTCAGCTGAGACTGAAGAAGTTACCAGAAGGTGACGAAACGTTTCTCCCACTAAAAAAATCGCTACGTCCAGATGAACAGATTCAACCTTTTAGGAATCAGAGGTCAGGTCAGCTGGCAGTTTTCATCATCTACTGAGGTTTTAAAAATGACCAATGAAGGTTTGTTTCTCCTGTTAACTTAAAGTTAATTTTCAGGTACTTGTACTTCATACTATAGTGGTTCTGTAGTGTAGTGGTTTACACATACTCCTAACAGGCGAAAGATCCCTGATCGTGGGAGGAGAAACAAATCCTGTGGGGGGCATTTCATCTGCTTTACTTGTACTTAATATTTTATACTTCTATTCCACTTTTTGGTGCTTTAGCTTTATGAGAAAGCTGTCATTACTTTACACATAGATTCATGAAATCTTCTAATGTATTTCTAAATGACCTAACTTGGGCACAATTTGAAGCCATCAAGACATCTGGAAGTCAAATTTCTTAAAGAGTTTCAATGAAAATCAGCAAAGCATTGTTGTCTTCATGCCTCTTCCTTCCTTTGTGAAAGGAAGACATATGAAAGGCATGCAGTGCCTGTGCCTCTATCCGCATATGAACTCCCTTCCCCTGCAGCCAAACTTCAGCACCAGGCCAGTGTTTTCAGATTTATCCACCAGAAAGATTTTTAAGAAAATGCCTTTTTAGTCAGGACTGAAAACAGAGACCAAACATGCCTTTGGGGATTTCATCAGTTTAGAGTGGACCGGTCCCATCACAGCTGACCAAAAGTCACATTTATTAGTTTAAAAAAAGTAATCCACCCAGGATTGGACCATTCAAAGATCACATTACATCCGCGAGAGAGCAAACCAACAGAGGGAGAGACACAAGTATTCGCTGGTATATTTAGCTCAACATAAACGTCTTTTAAAAGATCCACACACCTACACATTACAAACAGCTCTGAGCGAGCTCTGCTGTGAAAATGATCTTCTCAACATGAAAAAGGATCTAATGAAACCATCAGCGAGCCTGTTCATAATTCAGTCGGCACAGAGAAGCTTCCATAGTTTCTGAGTCTGTTGACCAAACAGATCTCAGAGTGGAAAGAGCTCTCTGCAGCTGAGCCAGGATGTGAACTCTGTCATCATTAACTATACCAGGGCTGAACTGACTCCCCGTCAGCCAAAATAAAGACGAAATTTGTATTTTTACAATGTTTTTAGACACAAGCTAAAATCTACAGCCTGATACTAGTGTTAACGGTTTTTTATACATAAAAAAAAGCCTAAAGTTAAAAAAAAAAAAAGACCTGGATAAGTCCTTCACTGTTCCTCACACCAGCACAAGCAAATCTGATGTCTGTAGCTGTTCCGACTGTGATGATGTACTGCAGACAGATAATGCTCTTAACTGGACATTTGCTTCTTATCACACATGATGAGTGAAATCCTACACTGACACAATGGCCATTAAGAGCCAGACATATTGACGATGCAATGAAGTGCAATGAGCTGTATCCACTGACATCAACACCAACATACTGTCCTTAAAATGTATTGTCATGATATCAAACATGAAACGTGAAAATCATCCCCAATATTTCCTAAATTATTTATTATGCCTAGTTCTTCATCCTCCACCTCTCCCACCCCATTTCAAAAAAGTCCCTCACTCCTTCAGGGTTAAAAGGTGCCCAAACTCGGGATTTCTGCCCAGGGCCCCTCAGGCAGTGAATCCGGCCATGCATTAGATGTCACCTCACATGACTAGGAGGCAGAGTTCAGGTGTTTCCACGAAAAATGAGTCACGTGTGCGACCTGGGAGAGGTCAGGGTGTGCGTGAGAAGTATTTCTCTGAGTGAATCAAACCTCACCTGTGCTCTCATACCGCACGCGCCGCCGCCGCATCGGATGCGCGCTTTGCTGCCTGGACTCCATTCCTGTTTCCTCACACTGAGACCCTGAACCCACGTGGACTGTTTCTTGTCAAACGAGGACCCCAACCTCGACCCCTCCCACCTACACCACCACCCAACACATGCCTGACAGCAGCAGCTCGAACCCCGTGCGCTGTAACATATGTGCGCTCTCACAGGCGGCTCGATATATCACACTCCTTATATAATGAATGTGTAGTTGTGTGCGACAGGGTTGATTGGCGTTAACAACATTCCTGATAATAATAATCACGCTCTTTGCTCATCAATCAATGACATTATCAACATTTTGCGTCACAGGGTCGCGCACGCGCGCACACACTTGCGAGAATGAATGAAATAAGAGGAAGTGTCTGTGTGGAGCTGTTATTACATAACTAAGTTGCTGTTCTGACATCCTGGTCAAGCACTGTGTGTGTGTGTGTGTGTGTGTGTGTGTGTCGCTGTCACTCACCGTGCGGCCGTTGGAACCGGAGCGTCCTCCCTGCGGCCCCCTGCGTCTCTTCCACTGCTTGCGTAATCCCCTCTCCGTTCATCATCCTTCAGATCTATTCGTGGCACACCGCGTGTAAATATGTGTGTGCGTGTATGTGTTTGTGTGTTATGACTGTGTGCGTGGATGCAGCATGCAGCTACGTTGCGTGTCCCTGCCCGCGGAGGCAGCGTGGAGACAGTCGGGCTGTGCGGGCAAGTTTGAGCCTGCTGAGCGGTGCGGAGCGGCCGGTACTCCTGCTCGCTGTGCAGCCAACGGTGTCAGTGGCAAACGCGCAGTGAGAGACACAAACTAGTCCTCCAGGTTTAACCCCTCTCGCCGCCTCTTTGTCATCATAAACATCAGCCACGAGTCTCTGAATTCGTAATTGTTCCCATCATGCGCCACGCCTCCCTCCCTCCTCTCCTCTTTGTCCTTCCTGCGAGGATCACTGATGCTGCGCGCGGTCTCCTCTCATCTCGTTGCCTCCATTCCGTCATTCTGTCACAGAAAATCTTAAAGGGGCCCTCCACCAATTTTTGGACTAAAAGTCATGGTACTAGTTCATGTGGAGGACACTCAAAAACAGCTTGGTCACGTGCTCATTGGCCGTTAAGGAGCTGGTTTGTTTGGGAATGCACCCAACCCCCACACCCACTGACCCCCGAGGGGCCCTGAGGCCTTCTTTACTGCTTTCACTTTTCAGGACAGTTGAGCCAAAGTTAGACTCAATTCAAGGGGAAAAGCTCACTGTTAAAGTTAAAATGACAAAAAAACCCCCAAATATATCACATGAAAGTTTGTTTACATGATGGAAAGACAAAAGTCAGACACAGAGCTTTGCATTTTTATCCCCTCCACCTTCAGTTTACCAAAGTCAGCAGGTGTGAGTCTCACAGAAAACGTGTGGATCTGCTACTTGAATATGATTTCCAAATATGATTACAAAGAGAGGATACAGGAGCACAAAGACTATCACCTAACATCCTAAAAAACGTTATCTTCCATGTAGGTTCAGAAAATGGCATTCAGATAAAATATTTTTCCTGTGTAGTTTGTGTAGTTTATTTTTTACGTTATTTACATTTCTGTCTTCATTATTAATGTGTCCCACACAAACATACTCTTTGCTCTTTATTTAGTTTGCTGGGATCAGGTCACCCTAAGTGTACATGATAAGATCGACTTTAATAGTTGTTTAAACATTTTTTCCAAAAACAGCAAGAAGGGCGTGGGGTCGACTCCGGCAGCTGGCTGGAGCCTCTTTGTCTTTGACTTTGACTTTTCACGTTCTCTACATGCTTACGTGGGTTCTCTTTGAGTACTCCGGCTTCCTCTGACAGTCCAAAAACATGAACCTTAGGTTAACCGGTGATGTAAGCACGAATGTCTGTTTGTGACAGATTGATGACGTGTCCCAGGTGTACCCCGCCTCTCGTCCTATGGCAGCTGGGATAGGCTCCAGCCTCACTGCGACCCTGAATTGGATAAGTGTAAGAAATTGGATGGATGGATATTTCCACCTTTATTGTATTCTAGCAGTAGTGATTTTTATAGTGCAAAATTTGTTATTCAACTTTAGCGCCTCATAGTTGATGGGATGTGATAAGTGTGGTGAAGATTGAATGAAATATGAAAGACAGGAAGTCAAAAGTTAGTTTTACAAGAATTTCAAAACTGCAGGGATTTTTTTTTTTACACACATGGGCGTGGCCAATAGAGCTTTCTAGCGTGACATCATGCGCCCATTTCTAGAGTGTTGTCCATCATATTGGATGTGACACAGCCAGTCATGAGGGAAAAATGTGTATTCTAAGACTGATTGGTAGATGGTTGTTGGCTGTCAGTGGGTGAAATTGGTAAAAAAAAAACCCTCCTTGTGATCACTAGCAGATCGCTGTGATTGGCTGTACTATGCATGGAAGACACTGACTGGTCTGCAAACACTTGCTAACTACTAGCTGAGCAGTAAAACTTTAAAAAGTAAAAGCTGAGGGTCGGAGCTGCAGCCAGCATGTTTCAAGAGGTCCAACTTTTACTGTGAAGGCAAACAGTCGTTTCTGGTTTGTGTCACACTTTTTCAAGTGTTACTACCACACAGAGAGCAGCTGGCGAGTGTTTACAGACTAGTGTGCTCCATTTCACTTCAGCAGCATCTACTAATCTAAAGACACAGGTATAGTTCCTTTACGACTTTAGGTTAGGGTTAAGGTTATTAACAAAACTATTTAAAAATCTTTGTTTACTGACTTCTGACCACATGGTGGCGCTATGGCTACCAAATCTTACTGTGTGCTACCCACCAAATTTGAGTCTCAAGGACGGACACTTTGTGAGATGTTGACTTTTTTTCAGCATGTTTAACAAATTCCCACAGACCATCATTTAAAAGAAAAAGTCATAAAAATTTTTATATCAAATCAGCAAAGTAACAGCTTACGTGTGTTAATGAAGATGATAGATTTGAAACCAGGTCGGTAACCGCCAGCAGGTGTTCTTGATGTCGGAAAAAGGTGATTTTTTTCATGGGAACAGCAAGTTTGTTTGCTGTGATGTTTCTGTGTAAAATAATGTAGACTGCAGGTATTTGTATGAATTTGTGGAGGGAAAGTAACCACGGCTAAGTCTGGTGCTACTGGGGATCCTAATAAAAGAAAGACAGCAGAAAAGAAAGGACACACCACACTTTTTCTCCACCATAGTAAGCATGTAACAGCATCATTACAGTTTTCCTTACAGGTTCAGATTCTAGTTGAGGCGGTAAAATGTGATGCACTCTTATGGAATTCATTACTCAAGAGTTTAAAAGAGATCGAACACTCCTGCTTAACCAGGCTGCAGCTGTTAAACTTCCTGTTGACTCCCAGCTCTGAGGCTAACTCATCTCCACCCACAGCAAAAGTTTGAAAAATGCTAAAAATTGGTCGTGGAGCTGTGGGAGAGGGGAAGAGGATGTGTGGCAGAAGTTTCCCCAGGACAGAGAGAAATGGTTAGTTATGCTGCAATAGGCCTAGGCTGCTGAGGGTTTCCCATGATGCACTGAGTGTTTCTCCTTCTCTCACCTCTGTTCACTCTCTATGTGTTTTTACACCTCTCTGCATTTAATGAGTTATTATTAATCTCTGATTCTCTTCCACAGCATGTCTTTGTCTTTCTCCCCTCACCCCCAACCGGTTGGAGCAGATGGCTGCCCCTCCCTGAGCCTGGTTCTGCTGGAGGTTTCTTCCTGTTAAAAGGGAGTTTTTCCTTCCCACTGTTGCCAAGTGCAAACTCATAGAGGGTCGTCTGATTGTTGGGGTTTTCTCTGTATTATTGTAGGGTTTTTACCTTACAATATAAAGCGCCTTGAGGCGACTTTTGTTGTGATTTGGCGCTATATAAATAAAATTGAATTGAATTGAATTGAACTGAATTGAATGGTATTCAAATTATCAAAGATGAAAGAGTTTACAACTGACGTGAAGATCTGAAGGAAAAGAATCATAAACTGTATAGAAAAGATGGACATATCAACCATGACAACACCTATTGCTTTGTGGACATGTATGGATGCATCACATACACAGATACCTGCAAATTTCACTTAGCAAAACTGGAGCTCAGACGTCTTGGATGTTCAGCAGCCATATTATTGGATTAAAAATGCTCCAAAAGGCTCCAACAGCAGAAAGAATTTGGGGTTGTAAAAGAGGTGGTTCTAAAGTTGTCACAGTTCCAAATCACTGAACCATAATTTTAAAAAGTTAAGGGGATGCAGATACCAAATGGCCGACTCTGTGTCAGCACTGGCTTTGAAAGGTTGAGGTCCAGGTTAAACACAGTACATGAGCCATTTTCAACCCATGAAATGCTGTTTTCAGTTTCCAGCTCAAACATCACCTTTCAACGGGGAATACGTCAGTTCATCATCACTAGTGTGGTACTCACAAAGGCAGTTTTGGAAATGAAGAGATATTCTAAGAACATTTCCAGTGAACATCTTTGCTCTTCTTTGCCTCTGAATACTTCTCTATCGACACGACCCTCCACCTTGGCTGCTGTCATGTTGTTATCTAATGTCCGTGGCTCCATGTCTCAGAGATCCACATGACCACTGATGTGAGTGGGTTATCAATCAACAAAGAATCACTGTTTGTCCTGAAGAGTTTGTAAATAAGTCAGGTGGGAGCTTTTTTTTTTTTTTTTTAGACTTGACTGATTTTTTTCATGAATGGCCCATGATCCTTGTAGCCATGGTGACAAAGGTCCCTTAACAAAGAGAAAATGAACCAACCAAAGCAGATCAGAAAATAGTTTATTAGTTTTTTATTTTCTATTTTTCTGTCTATATTTATAGACCTCCTTTATTTTGAATCTAATGATAAATACTGTCCAAAGAAATCCACAGGAGCACATTAACTGTCTAAATGTTGCTGTGATGTCACACAGACAGGACAACACACAGGTACCCGCTGACAGTTTTAGGTGTGTGTGTTTCTCTGTACTTCCTGCTCTGCTGCATTTCACCACACTGAAAGTCACTTATCATCAGCCTGATCAATCAAACTGACTGTAAACATGAGGGGTCACTATTCAGCAAATGCTGCTGAGTCTCTGCTTTAACAAGCTTTCATAGATCTGTTGAGCTATCAGGAGGAATAAATATATCAGAGCTATGTTTACACACACTGATGACGATAAGAAGATATTTAAATGTTAAAACCCCTGATAGGAAGAAAATGTGTTTCTAAAAAGAACTTTTTCATGATCTTGACACAAAGCAAATTTGTGCTTTGAAAGCCCCACTGGTCCATTTCCTTAGAGTAAAGATTGGAAACAAGTGGAAGCCAAGGGACACTGCAAGCCCATAGGCTAGTAGGTTGCAATCATACCCCACTTTATTATGGTCTCTAAAATGACCATAATTTCCAAAATGAGCTTCTTGTTTTATTCAATAAGACCTGAAAACAGCGACTGAGACCAAAAACTCATCAGGAAACAGTTTACTGGACTCAGAGAGCCGCTGAGCAGGGGGCGCATGTCTCCCCCTGTTGGTTATTAGAAAGAATGCAAATTTACTTCCACATGTCACACGTGTGTCCTCACATGGCTGGTAAATCAGCTCACTGTTTTCAGTTTATTAGCTAATGTTAAAAAGGCAGCTGTCAACAGAGTCACAATAAGCTAAACTCAACTTGCTTGCTAACAATATTGGCAGCATCCTGTATGCAGGATGAACTGTTTTGTGAGACATATACACAAATCCATCTGCAACTGACTAAGATTAAATGTGGTTTTTGTCATTCATCTGAAGGCACCAAAGAGCAGAATTTTCTTCCTTTAGCAGCATGAAGACAGCCTCACTAACTAACACGATCCATGATTCTTACTTATGAATAAAGTCAAACAGTGCTGATTTTAGGCAAAAATGTATGATATGACGGTACAACGTGTATAACTAAAAGATGCTTTCTACAATATGAGCCATGAGTGGCGGTAAGGCAGGGGCAGTTATCCAACAAGCTGAGAAAAGTTCATGGCTGCAGTGCATATGTGAAAACTAACCTTAAACAGGCCAGAAATGAGAGACTCAATGTTACCAGAACTAAGACTCACGATACAGCCACATAACAGTGGAAGCATGAACCCAAACACTCAATACAGCAACTAGCAAAGCCATGGGGTGAAAACCGAAATGACAAACTCAGCAATATTACAAGAAATCAAGCTCACTATTAGAATAATAAAGAAATAAAATCAGGAACATAAAACTTCAAAAACTTCTAACATTAGAGGAATAAAACCTAAACAGCAACCCAAAGTCAAGTTTGATGTTCTCAGGATCTCCTCTCTGCTTTTTGTGGATGACATGTTTCTTCTGTTGGCTTCATTGAACGATGACCTTCAGCTGACATTGGGACAGCTGTTGCCAGCATGAAGTCAGTCTATGTTCCTACCCTCGCCTATGGCCACGAGCTTTGGGTAGTGACTGAAAGAACTCTGAATACAAGCGGCCAAAATGAGCTTCCTCCACAGGGTGTCTGGCTCTCCCTTAGGGATAGGGTGAGGAGCTCGGTCATTTGGTGGGGACTCAGAGTAGAGCTGTGGCTCCTTCACATTGAAAGGAGCTGGTTGAGGTGTTTGGGGCATCTGACTAGGACGCCTCTTAGATGCCAACTCAGAGGAGGCTCCAGGTCAGACCGAGGACATGCCAAAGAGATTATCTTTCTCAGCTGGCTTGGGAATGCCTCGGTGATGGCCAGAGAGGAGGACTTCTGGGTGTCTTTGCTAAGACTCTGGCCGCTGTGACCAGGACATGGATAAGTGTCAGGAAATGGATGGATGGAACCCAGACTCAAATATGTTCACTAAGTCTTCTGAACTCAAATACACAAATACCCTGGGACAATCAGGGATGGTAATAACTTTTGTCAGATCTGAATTGAACTCTTTAACACCTGCAGAACCATACCTTTCCAACACACACACACACACACACACACTCAGAGGAAATGAGCCACGAGTTGAGGATATGCGTAGTCCATGTTTATTAGTTGACAGTCGGGTTAGTTCGTCAGATACAGCTCAGCGCACAATGCAACAAGCAGGTACAACATCAGCACACCTCAATATTGCAGTAAATCCCTCCCCG